>CASHTC010000381.1:0-10000 GCA_949357725.1 Hyperoplus immaculatus
CACTATTGCTTGGCAACTTTTGTCTATATCACGGAATATTTTTTCCTTTTTTTCTTCAATTTTATCTTATTTTTTTTCCTATCTGTGAATGCACTGTTGACCTTACTGATGCCTTATGTAAGTGGCCTTGTCCTGTTAAATATATCTCTCTCTGTCTCACACACACACACACACACACACACACACACACACACACACACACACACACACACAGCAAACGGGAGTTTCAAATGCACTATAGTGTGTACATTGAATTGCTTTATAAAGGCTATAGCGTCCATACAGCCCTTTGCGACAGACTCCCTCTAAACTCCTCCAAAAAAAATATCTATCCGTATATAAATCGCCTTCATAATAACTTCCATTCTGACGTCTCTGTGCATTATTTGTTGTAATATATCATCATAACCATATCCAAAAACTAAATCGTTATTCTTCAAAATCAGGCGGAATTGTGGAGCACTTTGGGGAAAAGCTAAATTGAGTTTAGTGAGGACTTTGCTACTATGTAGTATCACGGTGTTGTGGATGCACTTCAGATGGGATTATAATTTACTGCCAGAAAGGTACAGAGTTTTGGCTGTTACATACTCCGCGAGAAGAAAGAAGACAGTTCTATAGGTTTCTGTGTGTGTGTGTGTTTGTGTGTGTGTGTGTGTGTGTGTGTGTGTGTGTGTGTGTGTGTGCGAAGAAAGTTCTCGGTGACAGAGCTGCCAGAAGAAAATATTACGTAATTTTCTTCTCTCAGCTCTTGCTCAGCTGTTCTCGCAGCTTGTTCTCGACACATCACCCGGGCCGAACTTTCTTCTCGCAGGTTTTTCGTCCGAGAACTATTCTGTGATTGGTCAGTCTGAAGTCAATGAAGAAAGTCAATCAGCTGGCGCTACTATGGTAACACAGCGTGTGGCGTGTTCGGCAGTTGAGTTCTCGTGAAGTATGAAATGTCCAGACCAGAAAGAACTTCTCGCAGCTCTGTCAGCGAGAACTTTGTTCTTTGTTCTCGCGGAGTATGTAGCAGGCTTTATGGAATATCATGTTCTCTTAAAAATGTGGCTTGATCAAGCCACAACGCTAATAATAATAATAATAATGGATTGGATTTATATAGCGCTTTATTTCTATGTGACTCAAAGCGCTTACAGGGTTCCAGGTTCCATTCATTCACACACAGTCATACCGGTGGTGGTAAACTACCATAGTAGCCACAGCTGCCCTGGGGCAGACTGACAGAAGCGAGGCTGCCATTCAGCGCCATCGGCCCCTCCGACCACCACCTCAAACATACAGCAGTCATACACATTCACACGAGGCAAGGTGGGTGAAGTGTCTTGCCCAGGGACACAACGACCATGACACAAGTGGCCGGGCTGGGATCGAACCGCCAACCCTAGGATCATTGGCCAACCAGCTTAACCACCTGAGCCACGGTCGCCCACAACGCTAATTATGATGCATTAGGATGTACTGCTAAGAAAAACACTTAACAATACACTTGGGCCATCTACAGCTCTGGAAAAAATTAATAGACCAGTCTCGATTTTTCCTAAATCTTCATCTCTACATTACTTGTTGGAAATGCTCTAAATGACAATATTTGTATTGTGAATTTGGTATAGAAATGTTGTCAGTAGTTTTATATTATAAAATCAAAATGTTCATTCTACTCAAACATTTGCCTCTAAATAGTCAAACGAGAGACACTGAACATTTGGAGTGGTCTCTTCATTTTTTCCGGAGCTTTATACGTGTTGATTTCTCCCAACCATACTGTCTTTAAAGGTGCTACGAGGAACTTTTAAGTTTGTGTTTTTCTTGCACCCACTTCGGATAAAAGCGGTAGTGTTTTTACCACGCCTGCTGTTGTTCCTGGGTGAGCGTATTCCCCATGACAAAGGCATTAAGAAAAACTATATAAAAATAGCATTCTTTGCACTGATGGTCTCGTTTGCGGTTACATGTAAATTATGATCATCAGAGGAAAAATGAGACTGTTTCAGAAATATTTCCTCGTAGCACCTTTAAAGAAAATGATATGTTCTTTTTTAGCATATTGACGACATACATTCTCAATCATGGGTCTGTGTTAGTTGCTGTATGTTTTGGGGACAGTCTAACCCTCGGGATGAGTGTATCTTTACTCAGTCTTCGGTTTTCAAACAACCCATGGTCTGACTAAACATTGGAATAACCAGTTTAACCGGTCAAGCTAGGCTATGCTAAGGGGTATATAGGTGTGTGTGTGTGTGTGTGTGTGTGTGTGTGTGTGTGTGTGTGTGTGTGTGTGTGTGTGTGTGTGTGTGTGTGTGTGTGTGTGTGTGTGTGTGTGTGTGTGTGTGTGTCTAAGCAGCAAAGTGGCTTGAGATGAGACCAGGACCAGATCTTATGTCTGTACCAACTTTCACTATATGCATGTCTC
This sequence comes from Hyperoplus immaculatus, assembly GCA_949357725.1. Lineage (NCBI taxonomy): Eukaryota > Metazoa > Chordata > Actinopteri > Uranoscopiformes > Ammodytidae > Hyperoplus > Hyperoplus immaculatus. The sequence goes on from CASHTC010000381.1 coordinate 2,417, forward strand.
ATTTTTTATTTTTTTTTTTTATTTTACTTCAGTTACTGTACATGACTTCAACACACTCCTATGTGGGTTGATTCACATAATTTTTATTTTATTTTATTTTATTTTATTTTATTTTATTTTATTTTATTTTATTTTATTTTATTTTATTTTATTTTATTTTATTTTATTTTATTTTATTTTATTTTATTTTATTTGTTTCAAATGCGGATTAACTAACTCCACTCAACATTGGTTCCCCTATTTCTACAATACATTTCAGAGTAACAGTGTCTTTCACTAGATATACAGCTCCAGAATAAAATTAAGAGACCAGTCTGGATTTTTCTTAATTCTTCATCTCTAGATAACTTATTGAAAAAATGCTCTTTAATGACAAAAAATGTATTGGAATTTGGTAGAAATGTTGTCAGTAGTTTATATTATAAAACCAAAATGTTCATTCTACTCTAAACATATGCCTCTAAATAGTAAAACGAGAGACACTGAAAAGTTGGAGTGGTCTCTTAATTTTTTTTCCAGAGCTGTATGTATTGACACAACAAATGGGAGTGTTGAATAAGGTAACTTGTCTGCTTGAAAAAAAGCTATGGCTGGTTTTATCATAGTCAACTTTTAAAGGCAGCCTTGTTTGTAAACTCGAAAACTGGTTAAAAATGAAAGATAATATATAATAATTCTTTATTTCAGACCCAGGGGGGGGTCCATATCAGTACAAACAACATCAACAAATAGACAAACACAGAGTAAAAAAAAAGTAAAAAGCCTTCCAAAATATGCAGCGTCTAGCATACAGACATCTGACAGATAAGTCCATACACTGAGAGAACTGTTGTAAACATAAGAGAATTTTGTACGGAAGCTTCTATTTTGAAATGGGTATGGGACCAAAAGCAACATCTTGTGCAGTGTTGTTGTTGTTGTTTGAAAATATGAACCAATTAAGCAGAAAGAATCATTGTAGAAATACTCCTTTTACTTGATTTGCCTCTGTAATATTTGTGTTTGTGTGTGTTTGCTCGGATTGGAGGAAGATAGTTCAAATGTAGGTTTTAAAAAGGCATCAATTGAGTATACACCTGTGGCCTATCATCTTTCAAGAAAACAATATATACAGCTCCGGGAAAAAAAAATCAAGAGACCAGTCTGGATTGTTCTCAAATCTTCATCTCTACATAACTTATTAAAAAAATGCTCTTAAATGACAAACAATTGTATTGGAATTTGGTAGAAATGTTGTCAGTAGTTTATAGTATAAAACCAAAATGTTCATTCTACTCTAAACATATGCCTATAAATAGTAAAACGAGAGACACTGAACATTTGGAGTGGTCTCTTCATTTTTCCCAGAGCTGTGCAAAAAAAAATAACTTTCATAAATGAATTGTTCCGGACACTTGAATTGTCATAACTTTGCATCCTCTTGCCCGCTGAGTATTCATTTTATTGTTTTTATTTTTTATTTTTTTTCCTTTCTTATTTTTTCAAAGACCTGCTACTTACTACTACAACACCCTGCTATCTTCAGCTTGAAAACTATTATCTCCATTGGATAAAACGTGGAGATTTGAGGAGGTGAAATATGAGGCTCTATTTTTGTTTGTTTTATGGCATAATAAGATTTTTTCCTTTTCTGAAATTGTTTTGTAAAATAGTTTCTGTATGAATGTATTTTTTATTGGAAAATCGATTAAAAGAAAAAAGAATTTATTGGATCTGCTTGTGTGTTTGTTTTCTTTCCCCTGGGACACACACAGACAACTGGGAATTATTGTGTTTATGGGATATTCTACAGCTGCGTAAAGCAATGAAGAGACCAGTCTGGATTTTTCTTCAATCTTCATCTCTACATAACTTATCGAAAATGCTCGTAATGACAAAACATGAATTGGAATTTGGTAGAAATGTTGTCAGTAGTTTATATTATGAAGCCAAAATGTTCATGCTACTCAGACATAGTATGCCTATAAATAGTAAAACGAGAGACACTGAACATTCGGAGTGGTCTCTTAATTTTTTCCAGAGCTGTATACATTCCCAAAGGACAAATTAGCTTGTGTTGTTACTCTCTTTTCCCTTCCCCATTGAGGTCAAAAGTCGGGGTCAAGTATGGATTCCGTGACTACAACCAGAGACATATAGTCAGGGGGCAGTAAAAAAAAAAAAAAAAGGGGGTTTAAAAGAATCCCTGCGTTCCAAATCTCATACTCTTTCTTTTTACTACACTACATACTAAAGTACCGAAGAGTTTTAGTCTTTTTACTACACTACATACTAAAGTACAGAAGAGTTTTAGTCTTTTTACTACACTACATACTAAAGTACAGAAGAGTTTTAGTCTTTTTACTACACTACATACTAAAGTACAGAAGAGTTTTAGTCTTTTTACTACACTACATACTAAAGTACAGAAGAGTTTTAGTCTTTTTACTACACTACATACTAAAGTACAGAAGAGTTTTAGTCTTTTTACTACACTACATACTAAAGTACCGAAGAGTTTTAGTCTTTTTACTACACTACAAACTAAAGTACCGAAGAGTTTTAGTCTTTTTACTACACTACATACTAAAGTACAGAAGAGTTTTAGTCTTTTTACTACACTACATACTAAAGTACCGAAGAGTTTTAGTCTTTTTACTACACTACATACTAAAGTACAGAAGAGTTTTAGTCTTTTTACTACACTACATACTAAAGTACAGAAGAGTTTTAGTCTTTTTACTACACTACATACTAAATTACCGAAGAGTTTTAGTCTTTTTACTACACTACATACTAAAGTACAGAAGAGTTTTAGTCTTTTTACTACACTACATACTAAAGTACAGAAGAGTTTTAGGGCCACAGACAGGAGAGAAAAAAAACATCAGATGAGGAAGATTTTTTTTTCATTATGTCGAGAAATGTCAAGAATAAAGACGAATACTCCAAAATGCTATTGGAGTAAGTGAGGCATTTATCTAGTTTCAGCATACTACAATTGACGTGCATGTATTGGGAACATCCTAAATCTTTTTCTGGTTTACTAAATAGTAGGGAAGTATGGGGATTGGAACGCAGGGCATGTTTTGTTTAGAACATTTTCCAGAAAACCAACTTACCATAGCTAACTGAAGCTGAAAAAACATAATATTTATAGGACTATCAAATTTCCGACTGTTCATGAATGCCCCTTAAAAAGCTCTTGGTGCTATTAACTAATGCAGCTCTATAGTGAAAGACAATAAACACTTCAACACTAATCTAGCATACAACCCATTCTTTATAATATTCTTGATCAAGATGCTGCAAAAGACATACAATTCTGCACTCTTAAAACCTGCAGTGTGTAATATGACATCATCAAGAAAGTTCTACAAAGTTCTAGAATGCAACGCTCCCTGGGTAACCCCAACCCTTTCGAATAATAACAGAAGCTACAATGGCCTTCAAGGACAAGAACAATTCTACAGTTTAAACAATGCACCTGATGACATTCCAACTATGACACTTTCAAGATGGACATATATGAAACCCGTTCTAAGGGAAAAAAAATAATTCATAAAATTTTGTTCAGCTATTATGCACTAAATTAAATGTACTTATAGATATTCTAATTACTTTCTACAAAATCTGCTAGGAAATAAAACCCAAAATTCTACACACTGCAGGTTTAAACCATACTGGGCAGCCCCTGCTTTTTTTGTGGGACTACAGGTGGAGAATAGCAGTTTGCCCACAACTGGTACAATGCATCTCTCTCTCTCTCTCTCTCTCTCTCTCTCTCTCTCTCTCTCTCTCTCTCTCTCTCTCTCTCTCTCTCTCTCTCTCTCTTTCTCTCTCTCCTTGCTCTAAACAAAGTTAATGTTTCGTTTGTACAATGTCCCTGTTCAAATAAAGTTACATTACATTGTGCTGTGACTTTTAGCCATTTGTCAAAAAAAATCATCCACATTCAAGACTGCAGTTAGCGATGAGGTCCAGTGGATGAAAGGGTCTCTGGGTCTTTTATCAAATCAAATCAGTTTTATTTGTATCGCCCAAAATCACAAATACATTTGTCTCAGTGGGCTTTACATTTCATACAATATGACACTCTGCCCTTACACCCTTAGCTCGGCTGAGAAAAAAATTGAAGAAATCTCTGGGAGAGTCGACAGAGTAAGGGATCCCTCTCCCAGGACGGACATGCTGCAATAGATGTCATAAGTAGAGAAAATCACAAAGGAATTTGATCATTGACCAGGTGATTACATGGTAACACTAAGTAAAGTGTGAATAGTGTGGATGCAGGAAGACTTGTGGTTTTATAAATACATATTGATTGTAACCATGGTTGTGCTCGTTGCTTAGAGATATAAGACTAGCAGACTTTAGCGAATTGGTCAATTTCATCAAACAAACCCAACACATGTATTATGAAGAAAGAAAACTGTAAATATAATATGATATGATGACTGTCCAGTGAGAGATAAATTGCTTGAGAATAGTTGAACAATTTTGAATTGTGGTTGTACGCAAGCGAGGTGATAGGCCTGCCCACATGTCAGGAAAAGTAGACAGGGCCTACCCAACTGCCTACCCAACTGCCTACCCAACTGCCTACCCAACTGCCTACCCAACAGCCTACCCAACAGCCTACCCAACTGCCTACCCAACTGCCTACCCAACTGCCTACCCAACTGCCTACCCAACTGCCTACCCAACTGCCTACCCAACTGCCTACCCAACTGCCGACCCAACTGCCTACCCAACTGCCTACCCAACTGCCTACCCAACAGCCTACCCAACTGCCTACCCAACTGCCTACCCAACAGCATACCCAACTGCCTACCCAACTGCCTACCCAACAGCCTACCCAACTGCCTACCCAACTGAAAACAATTAACACAAAAACAAAAGACAAAATAAAATAAACAACTAACATGGCGTACTCTACTTTGCAGGTTTCTAAGGACATTGTTGAAACTATAGACAAATGTTAAGCAGGAAAAAAAAGTCACCATGTGAACAGCTTTACCCTCACCGATAGCCTCTAACCAGGGTTGCTAGATGTAAAACTGAGCCCAAGTTTAACATTAAAACAACCGGGGCCTCATTTATAACGGTGTGCGTAGAAACCATCCTAAAACATTGCGTCCGCAGAAAGTCAAAAATGTGCTTCGCAAAAAAAAATTCAGATTTATAAAACTGTGCGGCGCGCAGTTTCACACAATCTTCCCTTCATAATTACCCACCTGCGGTGAATTGTGCGCAGACGATCTGAGCTTTATTTCGTGGTGTTGCCATTGAGTGTCGCTGATTCCCCGAGTCAGGAAAACCTTGCGGTAGCTCTACGCATGGTCGAAAGTTGGCGTGGGAATACGCACACTTCTCCGCAAAGAATGAATTTATAAATACCAACGTTTGCCACCGCACATTTTCCCGCACATTTCTGTCCGTCTACGCAAGGTTTTTGTGCGCCGCAAGCTTTATAAATGAGGCCCCAGGTGTACGTTGGATTGAATGGTGGACTGATGCTGCTCCTTCTGCTTCAGCGAAATGCACGAGTTTAAATTTTCACTCTCCAAGAAATGTATGCAAATGAAGTGTTTGACTGTGCCACAAACAAATTCCCTGATAAGCGCTCTCTCTCTCTCTCTCTCTCTCTCTCTCTCTCTCTCTCTCTGGTTCTATCTCTCTCTCTCTCTCTCTCTGGTTCTATCTCTCTCTCTCTCTCCCCCTCTCTCTCCCTCTCCCCCCTCTCTCTCTGTCTCTCTCTCTCTCTCTCTCCCCCTCTCTCCCTCTCACCCCCTCTCTCTCTGTCTCTCTCTCTCTCTCTCTCGCTCTCTCCCCCCCTCTCTCTCTCTCTCTCTCTCTGGTTCTCTCTCTCTCTCCCCCTCTCTCTCCCTCTCCCCCTCTCTCTCTGTCTGTCTCTCTCTCTCTCTCCCCCCTCTCTCCCTCTCACCCCCTCTCTCTCTGTCTCTCTCTCTCTCTCTCTCTCTCACTCTCTCTCACTCTCTCCCCCCTCTCTCTCTCTCTCTCTCTCCCTCTCTCTATCTCTCTCCCTCTCTCTCCCTCTCTCCCCTCTCTCTCTGTCTCTCTCTCTCTCCCCCCCTCTCTCCCTCTCACCCCCTCTCTCTCTGTCTCTCTCTCTCTCTCTCTCACTCTCTCTCACTCTCTCCCCCCTCTCTCTCTCTCTCTCTCCCTCTCTCTATCTCTCTCCCTCTCTCACTTAACAGTCAAATAGCCTCTTCATCTCCGATTGCAAAGCACACACACAATTGAAACGCTCTCAAGAGTTTATTTTTTATTCTTCAAAGATATATCCATTGGTATTTTAATTCAAACTGCCAGAACTAAAAAGCCGTGCGATTATACTGAGATAAACATGTGAAGAAAGGGTATGAATAAGGCTACGCAAACATAGATTAAATACAGAGAACGGTACATACAGTATTTTCTCCAATCTGACATTTGAAGATATACACTCTCTCATTTATTACTAAACAAACTTCCCGGTCACAAGAAATGCAAGGACTTTAGTTGTTCTAAAACGGTTTTAGAAAATGTTTTGTTTTTATGCCGTTTTTAATGAAATGCACATGTGAAGAAAGGATATGAGAAAGATCGTGACAGAGGAAATTAAAAAAAGAATGGTTTAAAAAAAATAAGTTTTTATAAAGTTATTCAAAAGATTTCAAAGCCTTGCAATACAGTTTCTGTGTTTCAAGTTTTTCCCGAAATGGGCACAATGTAATTTTTCCACCACAGCATTGTCAAATTATTTTTGTGGACAAACTAACATCATTTATATCAATTAGATATGCATGGCAGCGACGCACTGAGACTGCCCTTATTATAGTTTTCCTCCTCAGCTATTAGGCCTCCCGCTGTGCGCACAATTACAGACAAGCACAGGGCTCTGGTTTGGGTCATTCAGATACACAATGTATGGATGGATAGATGGATGGATGGATGGATGGATGGATGGATGGATGGATGGATGGATAGAGAGAGAGAGAGAGAGAGAGAGAGAGAGAGAGAGAGAGAGAGAGAGAGAGATAGATAGATAGATAGATAGATAGATAGATAGATAGATAGATAGATAGATAGATAGATAGATAGATAGATAGATAGATAGATAGAGAACACAAACAAACACATACTCACATATGCTGTTTCAAAGCCCTCTACACACTCTTATCTTTGGCACTACTTTACTGTTCATTTAAGTGAAAGGGAAATGCTGAATTCAACACCATCTCTGCCCTGTATCCATTGTATTTGGGTCGTCAGTAGAAATCATAAAATCGTCGCATTTCATTTAAAGGTGCAGTGTGTAATATGACATCATCAAGACAGTTCTGCAAAGTTCTAGAATGCAACGCTCCCTGGGTAACCCCAACCCTTTAGAATAATAACAGAAGCTACAGTGGCCTTCAAGGACAAGAACAATTCTAAATTTTAAACAATGCACCTGATGACATTCCAACTATGACACTTTCAAGATGGCGGCACTAGGCCTTGGTCCAAAATATGCAGAAATATGGACATATATGAGACCCTTTCTAAGGAAAAAATAATAATTCAAAACATTTTTTTCAGCCATTATGCACTAAATTA
>CASHTC010000384.1:0-7500 GCA_949357725.1 Hyperoplus immaculatus
GGATTGTTCACCGATGTTTCCTTAGCTTGTTTATGTTGTGTATCATTGTGTGTGTGTCTAACCTGTGTGTGTGTGTCTAACCTGTGTGTGTATGTGTGTGTGTGTGTGTGTGTCTAACCTGTGTGTGTGTGTCTAACCTGTGTGTGTGTGTGTGTCTAACCTGTGTGTGTGTGTGTGTGTGTGTGTGTCTAACCTGTGTGTGTGTGTGTGTGTCTAACCTGTGTATGTGTGTGTGTGTGTGTGTGTCTAACCTGTGTGTGTGTGTGTGTGTGTCTAACCTGTGTGTGTGTGTGTGTCTAACCTGTGTGTGTATGTGTGTGTGTGTGTCTAACCTGTGTGTGTATGTGTGTGTGTCTAACCTGTGTGTGTATGTGTGTGTGTGTCTAACCTGTGTGTGTGTCTAACCTGTGTGTGTATGTGTGTGTGTGTCTAACCTGTGTGTGTGTGTGTGTGTGTGTGTCTAACCTGTGTGTGTATGTGTGTGTGTCTAACCTGTGTGTGTATGTGTGTGTGTGTCTAACCTGTATGTGTGTGTGTGTGTGTCTAACCTGTGTATGTGTGTGTGTCTAACCTGTGTGTGTGTGTGTGTGTGTCTAACCTGTGTGTGTGTGTGTGTCTAACCTGTGTGTGTGTGTCTAACCTGTGTGTGTGTGTGTGTGTCTAACCTGTGTGTGTGTGTGTGTGTGTGTGTGTGTGTGACTAACCTGTGTGTATGTGTGTGTGTCTAACCTGTGTGTGTGTGTGTGTGTGTGTGTGTCTAACCTGTGTGTGTGTATGTGTGTGTGTGTGTGTGTCTAACCTGTGTATGTGTGTGTTTGTTGTTGTGTCTTCCAGAGACTCCAGGGAAGAAGCGCTTGGTGAATACTACATGAGGAAATATGCCAAGTCATCTGGAGGAGAACAGTGAGTAACTTTCGTCCCTTCGTGTGAAAAACTATTTTTTATTTTGCAGGGATTAAGGTTCGACTGTGGCTCAGTTGGTAGAGCGGGTCGGCCGATGATCAAAGGGTTGGAGGTTCGATCCCCCGCCCTGCCACTTGTGTCATAGTTATTGTGTCCTTGGGCAAGACACTTCACCCACCTTGCCTCGTGTGAATGTCGATAGTTAGCCTGCTGCTATGTGTGTGTGAATGGTAACGTGGGAAAGGAAAACAGGTCTCCCTTGCAAAAGAGTCTTCGGACTCAATGGGATTTACCTGTAGAAATAAAGGTTAAGTTCTCTGTCAATTTGTCTAAGGACGTGGGGATAAAATAGAAATGGGCGGAACCTATGCCTGTACGTTTGTTTTGATATTTTTACGGTTCAACATTTTCAACCCATAATCTTCTCTTTTCTTCTTCTGTGGTGTTCAGTCACTCCGGAGGGTCCGAGGAGCTTTCTGATGACATCACACAGCAGCAGCTACTTCCTGGAGTCAAGTACGTGACGGAATACTATCCACCAATCAGCGTCAAGATACAAATATTATCCACCAATCAGCAGCCAGATACACACACATTCACACTCACACTCTCTCTCACACACACACACACACACACACACGCGCGCACACGCACACTCACAGACACACACACAAAAATACTATCCACCAATCAGCATCCAGATACATTATGAGGATGTTTAGACTATGAAGTTAATGTTGAATTGTGTTTGGTTGCCTTCAGGGACCCGAATCTGTGGACGGTGAAATGCAAGGTTTGTATCATTACTGTTTTCACTCAATTAGACACAATAAAAGCGATTTTTTTTTTATATGAATGCATTATTAAAAATAAATTTTTATTGTGATTTTTTTTTTAATTATATATACTTTTTTATATATTTTAATTTTATATAGACCTTTTTTAAAGCTGCAGTGTGTAGAATTTTGGGTTTTATTTCCTAGCAGATTTTGTAGAAAGTAATTATAATATCCACAAGTACATATAATTTAGTGCATAATAGCTGAAAAAAATGTTTTGAATTATTTTTTTTTCCCTTAGAAAGGGTCTCATGTATGTCCATATTTCTGCATATTTTGGACCAAGGCCTAGTGCCGCCATCTTGAAAGTGTCATAGTTGGAATGTCATCAGGTGCATTGTTTTAAAATGTAGAATTGTTCTTGTCCTTGAAGGCCACTGTAGCTTCTGTTATTATTCTAAAGGGTTGGGGTTACCCAGGGAGCGTTGCATTCTAGAACTTTGTAGAACTTTATTGGTGATGTCATATTACACACTGCACCTTTAAATGTTTATTTTATATACTATTTTTTTCTATTTTTTTATAATGATTATTTTTTTATTATATATAAAATAAAATGTATTTAAATGTTTCAAATCATCCGTCTTGTTTAGATCGGGGAGGAGAGAGTGACGGCCATCGCCTTGATGAGGAAGTTCATTGCCTACCAGTTCACTGACACAGTAAGAAAAACACAAACATTTTTATTTTAGCTATACAAAATTTGGGATATTGACAGTTTTCAAATATCTAAGACTCTATTAGTCACATACAGTATGTGCAGTGACATGTTCTACGTTTTGCTGTGCTCGAATAAAAAATAAAATTAAAAAAAATTCCCCCGAGTATACTTAAATTTTTATTTAATTTTATTTGTTTATTCAAATATAAATTTGACCATATTTATTATTATTATTATTATTATTATTATTATTGTTATTATTATTATTATTATTGTTATTATTGTTATTATTATTATTATTATTATTATTATTATTGTTATTATTATTATTATTGTTATTATTTATTTATACTTTTAGACTGTTTGGATTGTTTGGTTTAGAAATTGTATCTAGTAAAAAAAATATAAGAAAAAAAAAATTCTCTGGAAAAATATTCAGAGACCAGTCTGGATTGTTCTTCAATCTTCATCTCTACATTACTTCATGGAAATGCTCTTTAATGACAATATTTTTGGGGGGGGAATTTGGTAGAAATGTTGTCAGTAGTTCATAGAATAAAACCAAAATGTTCATTCTACTCAAACATATGCCTATAAATAGTAAAACGAGAGACACTGAACATTTGGAGTGGTCTCTTCATTTTTTCCAGAGCTGTATACCTTAACCGTATTTATTCTCTTTCCCCTTAGAGGATGTGTGTAACATATGAGAAATGTTTTGATTTTTAACCCTGTATTTCCCTGTCCCTAACCCCACAGCCCCTACAGATCAAGTCAGTAGTGGCCCCGGACCACGTTAAAGGATATATCTACGTGGAGTCGTACAAACAGACCCACGTGAAGTCAGCCATCGAGGGGATAGGCAACCTGAGGATGGGCCTCTGGAACCAACAGATGGTCCCTATCAAGGAGATGACAGACGTGCTCAAGGTATTTAATTTAATTTTATTTAATTTAATTTTATTTTATTTTATTTTATTTTATTTTATTTTATTTTATTTTATTTTATTTTATTTTATTTTATTTTATTACATTAATGAATGTACAGCAGTACATGTAAATATACATATTTTATTTATTTATTTATTTATTTATTTATTTATTTATTTATTTATACCCAAGAGCAGTACTATATATCAATTGAATATATGTCATTTTTCTATTTATTTTTTTGTGAAATAATTTAATAGTTTGAAAATGATTTTCTGTATTTTTATAATTTCGTTTTATATTTTTGATATGGTTAATTTTTTTATTTTTATTATTTGATAAATAAAAACTCTGAAATAAATTCAAATTCTATTCATTTCAAAGGTCGTTAAAGAAGTCACGAATCTGAAGCCCAAGTCCTGGGTCAGACTCAAGAGAGGGCTCTACAAGGATGACATCGCTCAGGTAAGGGACTGGGGAATGCTGCGTTTTAAAATATTTAACCTTCCAGCTGTGTTAACTTTCTGCTACCATCCATGGTGTTAGCGGGGCGGTTTCGACCCGTGTCTGAAATCAGCTGTAAAAAACAATAAAAACAATTATCTATCATCCAGTTTGTTTCTCATCTCTTGGTTACCTTGTTAGGCTTCCTTATCCATGAAAATATGTTTTTTAATATTTTTGGTGTAGGCGGCTGGGCCTTTTTTGTCAAGAGAATCATATAACTAAATATTTGGTTGTTGTGATACCTGATTATTACTGAGGGGAATGAGAACACATTTCTGAATTAAATTTGTTTTATTTATTTTTTCATATTAATATTATTGACCTTTTTAACATCTACGGTGTTACTGGTCAATTACGACCCGTACATATTTATTTCAGAAAAGAGCCAAAAAACTTTTATTTCAGCTTTATACAAACACACAATGAAAACCAGAACAAGTCACAGTTTGTAAACGCTGCCATACTGAGAAACACAGAGAGAGTTTTGTGTTAATTCGTTTGGCGATGGCTTGAATCCATATTTCTCATTGTTCTGTCAGATGTTTTAATCGCACATAATGCTCCACATTGCAAATACAAACCATAATATGACAAATGTAGTAAACATTTAAAGCTGCAGTGTGTAATATGACATCACCAAGAAACTTCTACCAAGTTCTAGAATGCAAAACTCCCTGGGTAACCCCACCCCTTTTGAATAATAACAGAAGCTACAGTGGCCTTCAAGGACAAGAACAATTCTAAATTTTAAAACAATTCACCTGATGACATTCCAACTATGACAGTTTCAAGATGGCGGCACTAGGCCTTGGTCTAAAATATGCAGAAATATGGACATATATGAGACCCTTTCTAAGGGGAAAAATAATAATTCTAAAAAAAATGTTCAGCTATTATGCACTAAATTAAACGTACTTATGGATATTATAATTACTTTCTACAAAATCTGCTAGGAAATAAAACCCAACATTCTACACACTGCAGCTTTAATCAGTGAGCAATTGGTCAGTAACTTGATTAGTAACTCAAACTCATTTTTAACTAATTTAACAAAGAAAATCATTCAGTGTTGTTGGGGTTTTCTGCTTTTTAAAGGTGGACTACGTGGAGCCCAGTCAGAACACCATCTCACTGAAGATGATTCCTCGTATCGACCTCGACCGCATCAAGGCCAAGATGAGCCTGGTAGGACTGTCTGTCTGTCTATCTATCTATCTATCTATCTATCTATCTATCTATCTATCTATCTATCTATCTATCTATCTATCTATCTATCTATCTATCTATCTATCTATCTATCTATCTATCTATCTATCTATCTATCTATCTATCTATCTATCTATCTATCTATCTATCTATCTATCTATCTATCTATCTATCTATCTATCTATCTATCTATCTATCTATCTATCTATCTATCTATCTATCTATCTATCTATCTATCTATCTATCTATCTATCTATCTATCTATCTATCTATCTATCTATCTATCTATCTATCTATCTATCTATCTATCTATCTATCTATCTATCTATCTATCTATCTATCTATCTATCTATCTATCTATCTATCTATCTATCTATCTATCCATCCATACGACTAACAGACATTGGCACATTTACTTTATTTTATTGAATTAGTATTTTACTCACCCTTCTCTCTTGTAGAATGACTATCTGTTGTTTAACCTGTGTGTGTGTGTGTGTGTGTGTGTGTGTGTGTGTGTCTGCCCTTTTAGAAAGAGTGGTTCGCCAAGAGGAAGAAGTTCAAGAGACCCGCTCAGAGGCTGTTTGATGCTGAAAAGATCAGGTGCAAGATACACTGTCGATTGCATTCATTCATTTCACATCACAAATAACACAAACTATTTGGGGATAATGAAAGCTATGAAGCAATGAAGTCACAGTTAAAGGGGCACTGTGTAACATTTTAAGTAATCTATTAGCTAAAATCAATATTCTCATTCATAAATATGTCCTCATTGGTGTGAAATCACCTCTGCCAATAATCTGAATTATCCTCCTGAGCGGAGAATTACAAATATTAATGTTACATTTTGTACATTGAGCAGGCAAGTCTTATGGAGGAATCCATGTTGGTTGGAATGTCATCAGGTGCATTGTTTAAAATTTAGAATTGTTCTTGTCCTTGAAGGCCACTGTAGCTTCTGTTATTATTCTAAAGGGTTGGGGTTACCCAGGGAGCGTTGGATTCTAGAACTTTCCTAGATGATGTCATATTACACACTGCAACCTTTAACAATGTACATGAAAATATTTGCCGACAAACTTACCCGCGTCGTCTTGACTGGAGTTTTTTTTTTTCAGACATTAACCATGACACTGAAGTTCCCTTAAAGGTGCAGTGTGTAATATGACATCATCAAGAAAGTTCTACAAAGTTCTAGAATGCAACGCTCCCTGGGTAACCCCTCCCCTTTAGAATAATAACAGAAGCTACAGTGGCCTTCAAGGACAAGAACAATTCTAAATTTTAAACAATGCACCTGATGACATTCCAAAAACATGGATTCCTCCATAAGACTTGCCTGCTCAATGTACAAAATGTAATATTAATATTTGTAATTCTCCGCTCAGGAGGATAATTCAGATTATTGGCAGAGGTGATTTTACACCAATGAGGACATATTTATGAATGAGGATATTGATTTTAGCTAATAAATTACTTAAAATGTTACACAGTGTCCCTTTAAATTCATAATATATTGATAAAGTATTCCAACAGCGGGGGCATTATTGAGAATGAATGGACAGTAGAATCCTGTGAATGACAAATCAGAACACAGCCTTTACCAGTTCTGTCTAATAATCATAATTATATAATCATAATTACAGACCTGTGATTTGATTGACAGGTCCCTGGGAGGAGAGGTGAGTCATGACGGAGACTTCATGATCTTTGAGGCAAACCGTTATAGCAGGAAAGGATTCCTCTTCAAGAGCTTCGCCATGTCTGCTGTGGTGAGTCTGTCCGTCTGTGTCTGTCTGTCTCTCTGTCTGTCTCTCTCTCTCTTTCTGTCTGTCTGTCTGTCTGTCTCTCTGTCTGCCTGTCTGTCTTTGCCATGTCTGCCGTGGTGAGGTCAACAAGGACAAAACACATATATATATTAACAAAACACATATGTAAAATGATAAAAGAAAAAAATAAATTAACATTTTAAGTAGATTTTCTAACTTTTTCTCTGGTCCAAAAGCAGTCCTGTTTGAAATTGTCCCTTACATAAAATAATTTGTGTGTTTTTGGTTAAAAAGAAGAAGAATTGTCCCATGAAGAGCCTCTTTATATCTTCACATTTTTTATATTGATTGCCATGTATTACTTTGAGCTGAAAGTCATTTTGTTGTCTCTTTATCAGATAACTGACGGAGTGAAGCCGACTCTCTCTGAACTGGAGAAGTTCGAAGATCAGCCGGAAGGAATAGACCTGGAGGTCGTCACTGAGTCAGGTAATATACTGACAAGACAGACAGACAGGCAGACAGGGAGACAGACAGACAGACAGACAGACAGGCAGACAGGGAGACAGACAGACAGGGAGACAGACAGGGAGAGAGGTGGTCACTGAGTCAGGTAACATACTGAGTCAGGTAACATACTGATAAGACAGACAGACAGGCAGAGAGGGAGACAGACGGACAG
>CASHTC010000385.1:2500-5000 GCA_949357725.1 Hyperoplus immaculatus
AGTTCTCTTGCGCTCTATATAAGGAGAAAATCCGTTATGAGATTTCAGGAAAAGCAGAGAAGTTTAAACAGATATGTCAGCCTTTCCTGGACTATATAGCCGCACTGATGTGACCTTCATGACACCTTTTTGACTATTTATTTTTTTTCCTAACATTTACCTTTTGTTAAAACGATGCCTTAGAAACCTGTTAAGTAGAGTACGCCATGTTAGCTGTTATAGAAACCTGTAGAGTAGAGTACGCCATGTTAGCTGTTATAGAAACCTGTAGAGTAGAGTACGCCATGTTAGCTGTTATAGAAACCTGTTAAGTAGAGTACGCCATGTTAGCTGTTTATTTATTTGGTCTTTTGTTTGTGTGTTCACGTTTTCAGTTATGTGTTTGTGTTCTTTAAAAAAATTTAAATCAAAATTCTAAAAAAACTATAAAAAAAAAAGAAAAAAAAGGGGGGGGGGGGGGCGCTTTTAGCTCAGTTGGTAGGGTGTCCCCCCCCCCCCCCCCCATGGGCCTCGGCCAGCAGCGGACCCGGGTTCGATTCCAGCCCGCGGTCGTTCTCTGCATGTCACTCCCCCTCTCTGCCCCATTTCAACTCTGTCTCTACACTATCAATAAAGCATAAAAATGCCCAAAAAATATCTTTAAAAAAATTGAAGGGTTTTCTAAGAACATTTTTATCCCATATCCACTCCAGTCTATTTGTGCATCTTTCAAATCAACTTAATCTGTTATTTCTCTCTTCTTTTATCACAATTGTAGAAAACCCAAGTAGGTTGACTAATGGATTTCAGAATTGTAGATGCGATGGTATTTTCATTCCAGCATATTGGTGCACACACACACACACACAGAAACACACACACACACACACTGGTGCGTGTTTAAACTCCGTATTAAAAGTGTAACATCGTCATAATCAGTGTAACAAGGCCCCCGCTGTGTTTGCAGATTGCGCCCCGCGGCTTTTCTCATCATTTCAAAAAGATTTATCTGATATCACATTGCTAGAAGTGAAGTGCTGGTATTTTTCTCCACGTGTTAGAAAGCATTTGGGTGAAGCCGGTCTAAGGGGGGGTTGAGGCTATTTTGTATCACGTCGGATATATTGTCCAGTATTTTGCATATGTATGATTTTTTAATTTTTTTTTTTACTTTTCAAAAGGAGCAGTTATCATTAAATTTTTTTTAATTTATTTTTCATGATTTTTTAGAGAGAGAGGGAGAGAGAGAGAGAGGGAGAGAGAGAGAGAGAGGGAGAGAGAGGGAGAGAGAGAGAGGGAGAGAGAGAGAGAGTGAGAGAGAGTGAGAGAGAGCGAAAGAGAGAGAGAGAGCGAGAGAGAGATAGAGGGAGAGAGATAGAGAGAGGGAGAGAGGGATAGAGGGAGAGAGATAGAGAGAGAGGGAGTATTATTATAACCTGTTTAATTTCACCTATAAATTCCAGTTGTGGAAATGATTCAACCCAGAAATGACCCTCGAACGCACTGGCAAATATATTCACTAATATTTAGGCTCTGGTGTGGTAAAAACAAACGGGAAGTTCCTCATAGCTACTTCAACGGCAATCTGAAAGTCTCAGATTGTAATATTTCACTCTATACAAGCCTTGAACAGATTAAAAAATATGAATATACAGTATATATATATATATATATATATTTTTTTTTTTCAAAGCTGCTTAAGGGGTGGTTAAGAGTTCAATATATTAAGATGATATGGTACTCACTTTAATGACTGGTTTTCACTCAGACATTACATAAGGCCAGTATGTTTTCTTCAAAGAGGAATAACTTTGCTTACATTTGTGTTTGTTCCTCCAAAGCTAAGCCCAGACGCACAGTAGGAAGATTAAATACATGAGAGCATTTTTCAGTTTATTTGACGGTTTACAAGCCAGTGATTCTGATAACAAGTCAGATCTGACTAGTCTAACCCTACCCTTCCAATCCCCATACCTCCCTGCTATTACGTATGGAAGAAAAAATATTTAGGATGTCCCAATTCTTGTGGTCAGATGCAGCATTTAGTTCTGTATTTAGGTCTCTGCTATTCTTGTGTTCCTCTTATACACTTAATTATTATTATTATTATTATTATTATTATTATTATTATTATTATTATTATTATTATATTATTGTTGTTGTTGTTGCTCTTTTATTATTTAAGTCTCAGCTTCACACTTGTGTTTCTTGATACTTGTACACTTTCTTATTTCTTAACCTTTATTTATACAGGTAAATCCCATTGAGTCCGGAGACTCTTTTGCGAGGGAGACCTGTTCCCATTTACACGTTACCATTCACACACCGATAGCAGCAGGCTAACTATCGACATTCACACGAGGCAAGGTGGGTGAAGTGTCTTGCCCAAGGACACAACAACTATGACACAGGTGGCAGGGCGGGGATCGAACCTCCAACCCTTAGATCATCGGCCGACCCGCTCTACCAGCTGAGCCACAGTCGCCCCACTTATTGCACTGTTGGAGGAGCCCATGACTAA
>CASHTC010000387.1:0-16657 GCA_949357725.1 Hyperoplus immaculatus
CCATATCTGTTTTGCCATGTTTTTCAAAAATATTGGAAAAAATTATATATAAAAGGATTCTTTCTCATTTAGATTCTAATTCAATTCTTTACAAACACCAGTATGGTTTCCGGAAAAAACACTCCACTTATATGGCTCTGCTTCACCTGATTGACAAAGTTACTTCTGCACTTGCAAATAATGAATTTATTTGTAGTATTTTCATAGACTTTTCAAAAGCTTTTGATACAGTAATTCTTAAATTAAGTCATATTTTACTGGAAAAGATGTATAAATATGGTTTTCATGACACTACGTACAAATGGTTAAAAAATTATGTTTCCAACAGAAGACAGTTTGTTTGTGTTAAGGGTTGCTATTCCAACAAAGCCAGACTACTCTGTGGGGTTCCGCAGGGATCCATTCTGGCACCGTTATTATTCCTCATATATATTAATGATTTGTCTAATGTCTCCAATATCCTTTCTCCAATAATGTTTGCAGATGATACAACTTTAGTTCTCTCTCATTCAAACTTCAGTTCACTGATTAAGGATGCTAATGTTGGTTTAACTGCCTACGCTACATGGTTTAGATTAAATAAATTATCTTTGAATATAAAAAAATCTAACTTTATCATTTTCAGTGGCAAAAAAACATATTCTAAGGATTTATCTAAAATTACAATTGAGTCTGTTGAGATGCCTCAAGTATCATCTACAAGATTCCTGGGAGTTATTGTTGATGAAGATTTGAGTTGGAGAGAACAAACTGACTGGGTGCGTAGAAAAATAAATAAATCTATTGGTATAATAAGGAGGGTCAGTCATCTTGTCACTACACACTGTCTACTTACTCTGTATTATAGTCTAATTTATCCCTATCTTTCATATTGTAACATAGTTTGGGCAAGTACTTTTCCTACTACTCTCTACAAAATCTTGGTTCTCCAGAAACGTTTTGTTAGAATTGCAACTCGATCAGAGTCACACATCTCTTCTGCTCCTCTATTTCAAAAACTACAAATTCTTACTATTTACGATATCAATATTTCTCAAATATGTGTTTTTATTTATAAAATACATTCAAGTGAAGGGAATATTCCTGAACATTTCAAGACTTACTTTAAAACAAATTCACAGGTCCACTCCTATTCAACTCGTCAATCTTCAGATCTTCATCCTCCTAAATTTCTTACTTGCAGAGGTCAATTTTCAATAAGATTTAGGGGTACCAAATTATGGAATGGCTTCTCCCATCTGGCAAAAAACTGTTCCTCTATAAAATGCTACAAAAGAAACTTAAAAGATCATTTAACTGTTGTTTTGTAATTGCTTTTTTTATTTAATTTTTTTAATTTTTTTTTATTGTATTGTGTCCATGTCCCCATGTTTTATTTTGATTTACATATGCTCTAGGAATTAATAAATTATGTGTATAAACCAATATTCCCTTCACGGACTTACACACACACTCATACACTTACACACGCACATTTTCTGCTTTTATATTGATGTTATTATTATTGTTGTTATTATATATAATTTGTTATTATTAGTTGTTTATCACTTTAAGTAGTCATATGATTTTTTGTATGTTTATTTTGTGTTTCCAAAGTCATAAGACTTTGTGAAATTTTAACATTATTTAGGTGGAGGCTTCAAATAAGCCCATTGGGTTTTCTGCCTCTCCCTGCACTGTATGTTATTTGTATTCTTTGCCACTCTTTGTTTCTTTTTTAATTGTGCAAATAAATTAAAAAAAAAAAAAAAAAAAAAGTAGGGATGCTGGGGGGCAGCCCCTCACACACACATCACACATACATTCAGGCTATTCGAAATATAAGGCACAACGTTGAAGCCCTCGTCTAGAACGGGATGTTAAATCACTTTAAGAAAACTTAAAGCCTCTGTCCGAGTGAAGCAGCGCATCACCCGGTGAAACCTGTGGCAATGAGTTCACAGTGAGACCTCGCAAGCCGCCGTGCAGAAAACTATGTGGTTTAAGACTAAAATGATCACGGGAATTCATGCACGTTAACGTTGTCGAGAAGAAAGGCTTCCGCGATCCGATTGCATGTCCCGAGTCCCGAGCCCTGATAGCCTACACAGAGACATGTCGCCAAACTGAATGCGCAACTATGGAACTGTACAGTGAAGCAGCCGCCTCCCTCGTTAGTTTCAGTCTAAAGCCGACACAGTTTAGTTCTTTTATTTATTAAGCACTTTTCATTGATAAAAACAATCTCAAAGTGCTAATAGAGCATCTGAGAGCAGCAGCCAATCACAAGCAAGAGATTAACAACAACACTGTTAAACTCTTGTGTGTCTTGTGTGAGCATTTTTAATTACTTGTTTGTATGTGAATCATATATAATAGTAATATATGAACCTTGTGCTTGTGAATAGTTATAGATGATCAGTTATTAAAGATGTCTGCCGTTACCTGACACTGTCTCCTGAACACGATGCAGGGATGAGCCAGGACGTTCTCTATGAACAAGCTGAAACACAGTCAGGCAGAGGCTTTTACTTTGAAAATACACCAGTCAGTCAGTGGCTTTTAATCTGAAAATACACCACTGACGTCATATTAAAGCATGTGTTACAGGGTCATTAAAGGTGCTATGAGGAACTTTTTAATATTTCTGAAACAGTCTAATTTTTCCTCTGATGATCATTAATTACATGTTACAGCAAACGAGACCATCAGTGCAAAGAATGCTTTTTTATACATAGTTTTTCTTAATGCCTTTGTCATGGGTATATGCTCATCCAGGAACAACAGCTGGCATGGTAAAAACACTATCGCTTTTGTGCAAAGGGGGCACTAGAATTAACACAAACTGAAAGTTCCTCAGAGCACCTTTAAAGCCATAAACATGATCAAAGAGAGAATATGTTCCCAACCTCACGAGTCCGATTCCAAACCCTGCGAATCGACTCAGCTGCTCTGAAACACAACAAATAAAATAATGAATTATTTAAACATTATGATCTGATTGTGTACATTCATATTAGTTTGTGTGTGTGTGCGTGCGTGTGTGCGTGTATGTGTGTGTGTGTGTCTGTCCATGTGTGTGTGTGTGTGTGTGTGTGTGTGTGTGTGTGTGTGTGTGTGTGCGTGCGTGTCTGTCTGTGTGTGTGTGTGTGTGGTCAAGCTCATGTGTATTTGCAAATTCTCAACAGTAGAAAAAGTTTTTTAAACACACATAGATCCGCACAGATAGAAACACATGCAAGAGGAATTATATAGCGTATCACAGAATCATTCATATTAAGAAATCATTACACATTAGAGAGTTATACACAATTATGATAGATCTGGTAGTCCATCCATCTTCTACCGCTTGTCCCGTTAGGGGTCGCGGGGGGGGCTGGAGCCAATCCCAGCTGCATTGGGCGAGGGCAGGGTACACCCTGGACAGTTCGCCAGTCCATCGCAGGGCCACATATAGGGACAGACAACCATTCACACTCACATTCACACCTATGGTCAATTTATAGAATCCAATCAACCTATCCCCATTGCATGTTTTTGGAGGTGGGAGGAAGCCGGAGTACCCGGAGAGAACCCACGCGTACACGGGGAGAACATGCAAACTCCACACAGAAAGGCCCCGGGCAACCCGGGATTTGAACCCAGAACCTTCTTGCTGTGAGGCGACTGTGCTAACCACTGCACCACCGTGCCGCCCGTCTGGTAGTGTCATTCAAATTAGTGTGTGTGTGTGTGTGTGTGTGTGTGTGTGTGTGTGTGTGTGTGTATGTGTGTGTGTGTGTGCGTGTGTGTGTGTGTATCTTAGTTACACATATTACTGAATCAACACTAGATAAACTAAATGCTTGGAAATGAGACATTCTGATTTCTGATGAAAGAAGATATAGATTAGATAGATTGGAATCAATACTCTTCAGAGATTAACAGATTGAAAAAACATACAAAAAATAATTTCCTTACACACACAATTTTAGTTTGGTATGCTGCACACAAACAAAGTGACATGCCCGAGTTACATCGATTCACTCGGCTAATGAACAGTTTCCACCTTGAATTCGAGGAGTACATTTTCATAATGTGCAGGAGAAATCAATAATAAATGTTTTGAAATTATTATGTTATTTAATAATATAATAGACTGATAATTACATCACTTAATCTGTTACAGGCTATATATAAAACAATATTTATATATTAGAATATAATATATTAAAGCTGTCACACACACACACACACCTATTAGAACTGTCAACATGACATCTCCGTTATCTAGAATGATCCGATTCAAACTGACCTTATTAGCCGCTACCTAGCAAACAGTTAGTTTAGCCTGCTAGCTAGCTGGATGTCATTTCTGTCCTGACATGACTTATGTAAATACCCTCCTCCTAACCGACGCTAACATAAACAAACGTGTATTGTGTCTGTTGTTTTGTGTTGGAACCAGCGGTGTGAAAATACTGTAAAAACTTAAATTAACCCCACTAGCTTCTGCTACCAGCTGGAGGCCGGCCTGGCTGTGTGGCGTTCCAGGCGGGCTTGAGGCCTCCATGTTCCCACGCTGTCTCATCCCCGTGCTGTGGTGTGCGCTCGGGGTAAGGGTTGCCGCTGCCGGGGATGTCTGGTGGCTCGGTGACCCATTGAGGTCCATACAGAGGCGCGTCTCGGCCATGGTGGAAGCCCAGACCGTCAAAGCTATCTGGGCGTCGGTAGGCCATGGAGAGGGGCGGTGGGTTAGCTCCGGTTAGCGGCAGAATACGGTCATTTAACGGGAGATTTAACGGGATTCAAATAATTTACCGGGAGTTTGACCTGAAAACCATTGACAGCGGGAGGACGGGGTATAGACATCCACCTGCTGACCGGAAGCTTCTTCTTTTACGTTTAATGGCGGCGGTGTGCTAACCTCCGTGTAGTTGCATTACCGCCCCCACCCGGACTGGAGTGGGAACAAGAGACAAATTGAGAAAAAATAGATAATTTTTGCTAAATCAATTTCTCTTACAAACGTAATAATATTATTGTGATTTCAGAGGCCCGTCACAGCCATGGTGGGCCTCTTCTGCAGATCACTTTTATTTTCTTTTTTAAATACTTTATTTTTGGATTTCCTATACATTTGAGACATCTGGTGATTGTGAAACTAAGCAGACCATTTAACATCATTAACAGGCATGTTCTAGAGCTGTACAGTATGGACTGTTTAATTCTTATCTTTACTAGTATCAGGCCTTTGCCAGCTAACCGTATAACTCCCTAACCCTCTTCCAGGAATATCTTGTTGTCCTTGAGAAAGTCTCGTACTATCAGATGTTCTGTTTAAGCCATTATCTCCTCTCTGACCCTTCACTCATTTTACTGTCTCTACAAAACGCCCAAAAAATTATCTTAAAAAAAAAGAAGTTTTAACAAATTTAAAATGACCTGTACATTTTTGAAATAATTCAAAACCCTTCTATTATAAAGTGCCATACTGTTTTCTGACAATGTAACCTCTCCGTTTCAAAAAGTAAAAATGCCAAAAAAAAAAATAATATTAAAAAAAATTAATAAATAAAATTAAACTGTATTTTGTCCATCTGAACATCTCCCCCTGCACAGAGACACAACGATTAATTTCTTTATAAACTTTATTCTGATTTTTTTTTAAATGATTCCAGCATTTTGTGACACGAACATTTTCAGACATTTTCCTTCATCACGTTTAAATCACAAAAAGCTTCAAAACTTTATCGACAACAAACGATACGGACAGACGATGGAACTCACCCTGAGATATTACTCCTCGACAAGGGCTCAACACACTATCTCTCATTTAAACAGAAATACTATAGAAATACTAAAATAGAGATACAACTAAACTGCTTCTAAAAGTGTCATTTTTCAGAACAGACTTGGCAGAGATGGAATATAATATTCATCAGTATGTTTTATTTAGTGTATAATCTCTTGTGTTTTCTCTATGAGCTTAGAATGAGCCTTTTATATCTTCATCTCATCTCTTGATATTGTGGAAAGACTTGAGGCAGTGGTGGATGATGCCATCTTTAGCTTCTTGTCCCTTGAAGGCCACTGTAGCTTCTGTAAATTCTCCCACAAAGGGGAGGGGTTAGCAAGGGAGTGTTGACATCTACAATCTAATCACTAGATTCCACTAAATCCTCCTATATTACACACTGCAGCTTTAAGCCTCATAACATTCCAGTAACTGTAAATCTGTCCCTGCAACCTGATTGGTCCATTAAGTTAAGCCCTGCCCCGCATCTCAGTGTGAGTTCAAAAATAAACAAAAAAATGTACAGTAAATCAGGAGGACAGACAGAATTCATTACATCATAAATCCTCTTTTTCCTTTCACAATAAAACAGTCTTCAAGTTGTTCTAAAGTCTCTAGCGTTCGTTCAGATATTCTTCAGCAGCTCGTTAAGGCAGCAGGTTTAAGGCCGGCAAACATTTATCGCAAAATATAAACCAATTGAATTAACTCAAAACATTTATGTATTAAAAAGAAAAAAATCTGTGAAAAAAAATATGGTTTAAAAACAATCAAAAAGAATCGCAACTAAGCAGTAATTGGCCAAGAAAAAAAAACATTAATCATGATTTTAGTTTTTTTAATAATTTTGAAATTTGGACCTTTTTAAAAGGTGCTGAGGAACTTTCGGTGTGTGTTAATTCTGTTGTTCCTGGGTGAGCGTAAATATGACAAAGACATTAAAAAATATTTAAAAGTTCTTCGTAGCACCTTTAAGTTGTAAACTGGCCTGCTGATTTGAACTGTTCGAACTGACATCAAGTTTGATAAAGTTTCTGAGAAAAAAAACAAAATGTCCTGAATTCTAACACGTTATTTTTAAAATAATTTAATCTGAAATTAATGAATAACATCTTGTGTTGAACATTTATATCCCTAATATATTAAATTCTACATAAATGATTATACATGGTATGATTGATGGCGCTAATGAGCCGATTACGTGCCGCTAACTAAAAATAATAGTTCACGTGAGACATGAGTTTAATTTACGACCTCCCTGTTGTCATGGGACTAACGTAATAATAACTAAACACAGTATATGATCAATTTGGCCGATTGGGAACTAGCTTAGCATTAGTGGCAGTGCTCGGTGATATCCACCACCACAGCTTTCCTCCAGCTGAACAGGAAGTAGCCCATACCTGCGCCGGCTGCCGTGGCGATGCACAGGTAGGCGTTATATGTCATGAACACGAGCATCAGCAGGTAACTGACCACCACCTGGATGATATGAGGGAGAGGGTGTTAGTGTGTGTGTGTGTTGGTGTGTGTGTGTGTGTGTGTGTGTGTGTGTGTGTGTGTGTGTGTGTGTGTGTGTGTGTAACTGACTACGACCTGGATGATATGAAGCAGAGTCTGAAGGAAGTGAGACGGGCTGAGCATACGCTGTCTGTGTGGGGAGAGAGAGAGGGTGTTAGTGTGCGTGTGAGTGTGTTAGTGTGTGTTATTTTATTGTTTTAACAATGTATTTATTGACTTTTTACGTAACCACAGGCTAGTTTACAGCAGAGGGTTCAGAAGTGCAGTATCAAAAGGTCAAAGTATAAAACCAGAAACAAAAATAATTCAAACAAAAACAGTGAAAAAAAAATCCCGTCAACTACACATTTATAAATGAATACCATTTAGCCCGTCCCTCCCTCCCCCAGACAGACAGACAGATGGATAGACAGGGACCATATGCACATAGCAGCATGTGTTAGCATCACTGTTTCTACTGTATTCTAAAGGTGCTACGGTGAACTTCCTCGTAGCACCTCTAGAATATAATAACACAGGTGTTATATTAGCCCCAGTGTTAGCATGGTTAGCTCCTCCCTCCAAACAGTCTCAGAAGTTGTGACCATAAATATTAGTGCAGAAGAAGAAACCGCCTCGTTAGGAGCCAATCAGAGTCTAGCGCTCGTTTAGGCCCATCTGTCCCTGCCCCTGTGAAGAGCTTGTTCATGTATAGATAGGCCAGTGTTTATACACAACCTAGGCTCTGTAAACTGGCATGTTGCTAGTTACATTGGCCCCTTTGTTTACATACCAGTTTACAGAGTCTACGCTGTGTATTATCTCCACCTTTTAAAAGGGGCAGGGCTAGAGCCAAAAATAGAGTATTGGGATTCGTCCTAATTATTTATTATCACCAGAACCATTTAGACCATTTGAACCCGTTACCTCAGGTTACCTAGTTACCTGTGTATGAGGAGGCGGGAACTAAGGCCAAGCTCCTCCCCCTCCAAACTGTCAATCAAACCATGACGTAATGTGACTGAGTGTACGTAGCAGTGCTGTGTGGTCAGTGACAGACATATCGATAAACTTGACATTTATTATTGAAATTCGAATTTGAAATTTTCTTTATGATCCTGTCAAAGAGGATGATCACAACCTGTGTTAAGATATCAAAACTGGTCAAACAGACAGACAGACAGACAGACAGACAGACAGACAGACAGACAGACAGACACACACACACACACACACCTACACACACACACACACACACACACACAGACAAACAGACAGATAGACACACACACACACACACACACACACACACACACACACACACAGACAGACAGATAGACACACACACACACACACACACACACACACACACACACACACACACACACACAGCTTACCCTACAGTCTTGTGTGTTTCCATCAGCACCGTCCCGTCTGACCCTGGTACAGGCATAGAGTTATACCTGACGTTCACCTGACTGCGCCTCAGCAGTGTCTCTCTGCCCATCTTCAGCCCTTCATACAGCACAGCCAATAGGAACACTCCAATACACGCTGCCGCCATCTCTGGAAATACCATAGGAACATATTAATACAGGCGGACAGACAGACAGACAGACAGACAGACAGACAGACAGACCTCCTGCAGAGTTGATGAGCAGTCCGGTGAACAGCAGTTCCACATTTTCGTAGCCGAAGTAAAAGGTCATCACCTAGGCAACAGAGCACAACAACATTAGCACGTTAGCCTAGCATCTTAACACCCACCGTGATGCTGTTGACATATTAACATTAGAGCGATAACACAAAGTGGGAAAATGCAACAACAACATTTCTCCAGTTGGAAGATAATGCGACCAGCTACCATACAGAAAGTTTAATGATGGGGAGCCACGCTATTACAGCGCTGGCACAATGCCCCTTCCCCCATTCAAATAAAGGAAAGGAAATAAACGACTACATCATGCTAGTTCCTCTCTGGGAACCATCCCCTTATCATGGTGGAGACGTTTGTGTCACTATGAACCTGAGGGCTGTGTTGTCTGGAGCTTAGTGCTTCTGGTCTCCCAAGGCAAAGTGTCTTAGGGGAGGGTCAAAATAGAGGAGGAGAGACCCTGCCCGGAGGCCCATGTTCCAACATAAGGATGCTCATGTGTCTTGTGTCAGAGGCAAAGCTGTGTACAGTCAGGATGGGACGCTGTTGACCTCTGAGGAGGTAGTCGGCCGGTGGAAGGAGCACTTTGAGGAACTACTGAATCCTACTAACACGCCCTCTATGTTGGAGGCAGAGCTGGAGCTGTGTCTTGTTTTTTAATATTTTAATATTTTTTCAACTTACATTAAAAAAAAAAATTATTTATTAGGCACTCCCAGTTTGGTTGTATAGAAGGTGACTGTATGTCAATAAAAGCTACCTTATCTTATCTTATCTTATCTTATCTTATCTTCTCAGCCTTCCTGGCAGAGTCAACTTCAAGTCATGACCCAATGAACAAGATCGCGGGTACAAGTGGCCCACATGTATTCTCTAAGGAGGATCCGCGATTCGACTCCCGATAAGCGGTTGAAGATGATGATGAATGCTAATTATGTCTTGGCAATTTGGCAAAAATTTGATCACGATTATTTTTTTCCATATAAGCGTAGCATGTAGCACGTTAGCTTACCATCCCTCCGTGGCCGCCTCCCATGTCTCCGCCCCCGTGTCCTCCGCCACCGTGGTCTCCATGGCCACCAGTAGTGGACGGGGCCATAGTGTGGTCGGAGTGGTCTGCTGCCATGTGGGCACTGTGATCCATGTCTGTGAAGGAATACATTGTTATTAGTGAGTGAGTGTGTGTATGTGTGTGTGTGTGTGTGTGTATGTCTGTGTGTGTCTGTCTGTCTGTCTGTCTGTCTGTCTATCTGTCTGTGTGTAACCCTCTGTGTGTGTGTTTGTGTGTGTATAAATCCATATTAATCCAGCTGAGTCCACACATGGGCCGATAACCAGTTTCGAGTCTTTTCACACACACACACATAGTGCTCAAAGCATTAACAAAGGTTGAACTTTTTTCTACCAGCTTCTTACCTCTACACCATAAGGGCCCCTTATTAACGGTTCAACTTCTGAAGATAAAGTATTTTAAAGACACACACACACTCACTCATTCACTCACACACACACACACACACACACACAAAAAAAATTGAATGGGAAATGTAAATGTTATATATCTGAATCTCCTACCGTTAGAGCGCTGCTGCCTCCTATTATTTACTATCTATGGTCACAACACAAATGTTTTCCCTTTCGTTTTCCTTACTAAGCCTGACACATACAGTATATTAGCCTTTGTAGCTTTGTTTTTAATACATTATATTTCGTGTTATCACTATAAAGCATAACAACTATTCTGTGCTTAAAATATGTGAAAATATATTGTCATACTTCAGACTACACACAAGTCAAAGAAATGTTTTCTTGCTAAGTTTCACAAATGTCATGTAAGCTATGGTGTGTTGGCTAACGTTAGCTTTGTTTAAAAAATACATTCATGGCATTGTTATATAAAAGCATTAGAACATATATGTGCTTAAGTTATGTCAAAATATTAAGAATATGGTTATTTTTCAGTAAAAACACGAAACATTAGCCTCACAGTCAATATTTGACTACGTTTGACATATGTTAGCCATTGTAGCTCCGGTTAATTAATACCTGTATTTTAGTGTTATAGGCATTACAACATGTCTGTGCACAGAGCTGATACTGACCAAATCAGACCTTTGTCACTACGGTAACGTTATGACATCACAGATCTAATCTGATTGGTTCTCAGGGCCCCGAGGCTACGGGAGCCACAAAGGGTCACACACACAGGGTCACACGCGCAGACACACACACACAAACAGAATAACACACACACACACTCACAGACACAGACACACACAGGGTCACACACACACACACACAGTAACACACACACACTCACTCACACACACACACACACACACACACACACACACACACACACACACACACACACACACACACACACACACACACACACACACACACACCAAACCAATCAGATTACAGATCCATCAATTACATCAGTTACAACTAGGGCTGTCAAATTAACGCGTTAATTTCAATTAATTAATCACAGGAAAATTAACGCGATTAAAAAAATTAACGCAGATTAATCGCACTTCTATAATGCCCTTTGACCTGGTGCAAAAGTGATGCGCAGCTGCACCTGTAGCTTGCATACACGGCCCGCACGGGTAAAAGGGAGAAAAGTAAAGAGAGAAGCAGGGGAAAGGGGCCGAGGGCTCTATGGACGGTTTATGGGATGCTTCGGGCAAATAAGCATGAAGGTAGGAAGACATCTTACTTTATTCTCCGCAGTGTCTGTGCATTATTGATTTAGTGGGTGCAACAATGTAGGTTCAAAACAGTATCTCTCAATCTTCCTCCGTGTGTCTCAATGTTGTTTGCTAGCTGTCTCGTCTCCCGCATAAACGGACACCCGCCCTGTTAGTGTGTGTCAATATTTTTGCCTATGAGTACGACGATGGTGAATGAATCGGCATAGGCTATGCGCATATTTGGCAGTGCAGCGCTGTCTGTTTTGGGAGATGGAAAGTCGTCATTTAGTCTGCTTGTTTGTTTGAGAAAATTCGGCGCTAGTTCCTAATTTTATTTCATGTAGAAACCTGGCTGAGGGGAGGAGACAGAAGTTACGAGAGACGGGGAGCGAGAGAGAGAGAGAGAGAGAGAGAGAGAGAGAGAAACTGTTGTAGGCTATACAGCTGTTTATAAACAGGCATAAAAGTGTCATAAAAGTATGCGATTAATTTAAATTAATTAATCACAGAGCCTGTAATTAATTAGATTAATGTTTTAATTTGCTTGACAGCCCTAGTTACAACATTAACAGAAAGGCCAGTGGTCGCCGTCGGCTACACTTAACTTACTGCTGTCAGTTTAATTATTTTCTTTATTTATTTGACATCTGAACAGGGACATTCATGTAGTAAGTGATTCTGGAGAACACTTGTTGACAAAATCACTTTTTGACATAATCAGTGAATATGTCCTCATGATCTGTGCACTGTTAATACATCCAGTGTTAATACACAGCCTAAGCTCTGTAAACTGGCATGTTGCTAGCTCCAGTGGCCTAGGCTGTGTATTAACACTGCACTATTTTTCAGTACACACACAGTACAGACAGGTAGTGGATCATGAGGAGATATTCACCGATTTTTGACTCCACCATTAACATTTTGTTTAGATTTTAAAATATAGTTTAAAGTTGCATAACCTGTGACACAGATAAAGGTGAGTGTTCACTTTAGTTCTTATGTGACGAGGTCATCACCCCGAGGCTGTAATGACCTTTGACCTTTGGAGGCCGGCAGGACAGACTTCCTGTTTAAGCATTTCAGAGTAAAAGCCTTTGGGTCAGACTGAATGCTGCACTTAAAGACATATTAATCTGTTATTTTAAGGTGGACGCTTGTTGTCAAAATCATTAAGCATCAATTTTGATCCACTCACACACAGTACAGCATAGCAACATGCCAGTTTACAGAGTCTAGGCTGTGGCTCTAAAACTCTAAATGGTTTTCACAAAAATAGTACCTAGAACCTAGGCTGTGTATTAAACCTAGATGTATTTAAAGGTCACACACAGAACAGACAGGTTGTGGATCATGAGGAGATATTCACTGATTCTGACAAAAAGTGATTTTAAGAAAAGCGTTCTCCAGAATGACTGACTCCATCTTTAAACCAACGTTATCAACAAAGATTTAGTTTGAAATTAAATTCACAAGTGTCTTACCTGTAGGTAGAACGAGGGGCGATTGAGCTGTGAACCGACTGAGAGAGAGAGAGAGAGAGAGAGAGAGAGAGAGAGCGAGGAGAGGGAGAGAGAGAAACGGTTAACAACCAATAAAAACTGATAACTTGAGCCAATCACAGGCTTGCATGATTCTCTGTCAGCCAAACAGCTGCCTCGCTGCATCCTCACAGTGACTTCTGACCTTTCACCTGTGATTCAAACACCTTCACACTGCAGGTGAACATGGTCCAATATGTGAGGAAGAGATATCAGGAAGTGATATCACATTTTACATATGCTACAAAGCCCTGAGGACACACACACACACACACACACACACACACACACACACACACACACACACAGATAGAGACACACACACACACACACACACACACACACACACACACACACTCACTCACTCACTCACTCACTCAAACACACAGATAGACACACACACACACACAAATTACACTTTACATTCAATGTGACTGAACTACATAACTTGTGGGATGGTTATCGCAAGAAAATAATATATTCTTAAGGTTTGGAATAAGGAGATAGGCCCCTGCTTTGATATGTGGCTCATGGAGTTCTCCAGTAATCCATATGTAATGTAAATGTAATTGGATGTCCTTAGAAACCTGTAAAGTAGAGTACGCCATGTTGAATGAATGAATGAAAACCTTTATTTATACAAACTCGAAAGGCATTGAGGTTCCCCTCATTTACAACGCCGACGAGCGCACAACAAACACAACAACAACAACAATAACAACAGAGTGACAGAATAAAACAGAGAAACACAAAATCCTAGCAAGATAAAAAAGATCAAAAGAAATAAAGATTTACAATAAAAGAGCTTAAAAAATTAATTCAGTTAAAACAAATGCAGTGGTGATGGTGAAAATCAGAAATCATAGACTTAAAAGAAGAAAAAGTGGGGAGAATGGTCATATTGAAGTTGCTCTGAAGGGCATTCCAAGAGGTGGGGGCACTATAGCTAAAAGCAGTTGTTCCCAGCTTAGAATAAGCTCTAGGAACCTTTAAAAGCAGCAGCTCACTGGATCGGGTATTAAAAGACTGAGAGTTCCAGTCGAGCATAGCTGATAAATAGGGTGGCTGTTTACCAATTAAGGATTTAAAAATAAATAAAAACCAATGTAACTCACGTCTCAATGACAGGGATGTCCAGCCGACTTTTTCATACAGGGAACAGTGATGAGTTTTAAAGGAATCACCTGTAATGAATCTAAGGGCTCAATGGTACACCGAGTCAAGGGGTTTTAGGGCAGTAGCAGAGGCATGTCTATAAACTATATCTCCATAATCCAACACTGATAAAAACACTGCTTCGATTACCCTTTTCCTACAAATTTTTGGGAAACTTGATCTGTTCCGATATAAAAAACCAATTTTTTGACGAGATTTGAGAACAAGTTTGTCAATATGGGGTTTAAAAGTGAGCTTCTCATCTAGCCAGATACCAAGGTACTTATATTCAGAGACTTTTTCGATCAAAGAACCGTTTACAGCATAGATGCATGCACTGTTGTCCAATTCTCTAGCCCTAGAGAACAACATGAATTTAGTTTTAGTCTGGTTAAGGACAAGTTTAAGTGAAATAAGAGCATTCTGAAGAGCATTAAAGGACAGTTGCAGATTCTCAATAGCTGACTTTGCAGAGTCAGCAACACAGTACAAAATGGTGTCATCAGCATATAAATGGATTTGACAACCACTGACAAGAGACACAATATCATTGATGTAGATAGTGAATAGCACCGGACCTAAAATTGAACCTTGTGGAACACCTTTGGTTATGGGTAAGAAACCAGATTGGATATTACCTAGCTTCACACATTGAGATCGGTCAGAAAGGTAATTACTGAACCAGCTACACGCATTTTCACTAAAACCAATGTTAGCCAATTTATCTAATAGTAAAGAATGGTCTACTGTATCAAAGGCTTTACTGAGATCAATAAAGAGGGCAGCACAGTGTTTACTATTATCTAAGGCAGAGACAATATTGTTAGTAACCAGAGTGATGGCAGAGATAGTGCTATGGTTAGTTCTAAAACCAGATTGGTGAACAGATAAAATAGTGTGACTTGAGAGAAATGTTTTCAATTGGTTATTAATAAGGGATTCCAGCGTTTTTGACAGACATGACAGTCTGGATATTGGCCTATAGTTATTAGGGTCAGTTTTTTCTCCCGCTTTATACAAAGGAAGGTTGGTTGTTTATTTTATTTTGTCTTTTGTTTTTGCGTTCACTTTTCCAGTGTTAATACCAAGCCCCAACCTCAGCGATTTTTACCAGCATCCAATAAGGAAGTGACCTCAACTGTAGTAACCGGAAGTGCCACTAGGGGGGTGGTACCAAGATTGAGCCATTTTTCTTTGACTCACTTGTTAGACAGGCCGTTTTCAAAGTCTTATTAAACCTATTTACAGCCTGGTCCACAAAACCATTTTAGTCTGTATATTTATGTCATATCTCCATGACAACACTGAGGGGGGTGAATTTTTTCGGACCACGCTAGTTTTTATTTTATCGGAGGTTAAAATGTATTGGCGCGATCTCTTGAGGGCCAGCTCTCCGCCCGTTGTCCCTCACTTTGCCTCGGAGGTATACTTCAGCTATCTCCCTCCCCCCTCACAAAATGGCGACGCGCACAAACCAGGATTATTGGATGCCGTGTGAATAACTGAGGTCAGCCCAGATGCTACATCCATATTATTTACTATCTATGGTTAATACACAGCCTAGGCTCTGTAAATGGGCATGTTACTGGCTACGGTTTGCCCCCTTTGTTTACATACCATTTTGTGGTGTAAATAGATTTCTGCCTGTAATTAATTTCTAGGTAAAATTAAAAGGCCTCGAGTAACACGCGCACGCACGCTCTTCACGCTGACAGACTCTGAACAGGTCACTGCATGTCGCCAAACTGAATTCGCAACTATGGAACTGACCGTGAAGCAGCCGCCTCCCTCGTTAGTTTCAGTATACAGCCGACACAGTTAATATAACCATCGCATGGACAGCGTTTAAATAAAGCCTCTCATTCTTATTATCCTAAGGGCTTTTATGCAAATTATGAAATCTAAACATAACGACGGCAGTGATGGTGCGTAAAGGACAGCGCAGTTGGCAAGCTCTCCTCAGCACTACAAGTGCCGCAGCAAAAAAGCCACAGTAAAAGTTGATCGCTTTGTCGATTCATGCCTCTGACTCGTCGAGTCATTGAATTCAATGCTAGGGATGTTGAGCTCTTTGGCGATTTCCCGTGCCTTTTTATAGCCTACAGCGTTCTCTCTCCCAGTGCAAAAAACGTACGTCCCAGTCGCTTCAGAGCGCACAACCAGTGTTCCACCCGAAAAAAAAGAAAAGAAACACAAGGTGGACACAGGCCCTTAAGCTGAATGATCGCTCTGGTAACGGGCAGTATATTACTGGATATAATATTAGAATGACATAAGATAACCTGACTTTTTACGACCATGCTATTTGTAGGGGAAACCCCAGTCTTATATTTAAACCATCACCGCTGCATGTAAC
>CASHTC010000389.1:5000-7500 GCA_949357725.1 Hyperoplus immaculatus
GGAATAAAAGCAACACAAAGGTTTTACTGTCAAAAGATAAATACTGAATACAAGCCATCATGGCAGATACAAAAAACAAGGTCAGAATAAATAAATAAATAAATAAATAAATAGATGAAGAAGGCCGTACAGTCCATTTAATAAGTTAGTGTGTAGCTTAATTACTTAATATTTAATGTTTTGACAGCTGAGGGAACAAAACTGCCTCTGTATCTTTTTGTTTTGCAGGCAGGCATTTTGTACCTTCGGCCTGATGGGAGAAGTTTTTCTTAATGCCTTTGTCATGGGTATATACGCTCACCCACGAACAACAGCTGGCGTGGTAAAAACACTACCGCTTTTAGTCCAAAGGGGGCGCTAGAATTAACACACACTGAAAGTTCCTCGGAGCTCCTTTTTTAAAGATAATAAAAGTACTACTGCGCTGTAAAAATACTTCCACATTTCTTTCCGTGTCCAATGTTGTTCAATTCCAACATTCACGTAATCCGCAATTTTGGTTCTAGTGTCAGAAACCAGACCAATTGTTTGTGTGTGAATATTAATATCATGATTTGGATTGTGGCCATTTTGGAACATGAAAAAAAGAATCACTCGAACCAAACATGTTCTACAAACTCTTACCTTCAGTTTAGAAGTGAAGGCTTTCACATCAACCTGAAGCAACTGACTGTCCAGGAACACTATTGAGTATTATAATAGGTCCATGGTACAACTCATTTTGTTACCAGTTTCCAACCCACTTGCCATCCAACTGAAATAATAAAAACCATCACGTTTAATAACTATTCACCCCCCCTCCATAGAGTCTCAGTCCTCTTCACAGCAGACCCGGGTTAGAATCCAGCCCGGGTCGTTCTCTGTCTGTCTGTCTGTCTGTCTGTCTGTCCTCTTCACAGCAGACCCGGGTTAGAATCCAGCCCGGGTCGTTCTCTGCATGTCATTCCCCTCTCTGTCTGTCTGTCTGTCTGTCTGTCTGTCTGTCTGTCTGTCTGTCCTCTTCACAGCAGACCCGGGTCGTTCTCTGACACATCTCATCTCTGTCTCCACACACTGTCTTAATAAATAAAAAATTTGCCAAACGAATTATCTTTGAAAAAAAGCATTGGCTGTTCTGATTGGTCGAAAGAATGAAATAATAAAATGTGTGTGTGTGTGTGTGTGTGTGTGTGTGTGTGTGTGTGTGTGTGTGTGTGTGTGTGTGTGTGTGTGTTTGTTGAGAGGAAGAGGAGGATGTTTTCTGCCGCTTACTGAGCTGTGGAGAGGGGGGAGGGGTCCATCTATAATACATGAGCGCACACACACACACACACACACCACACACACACACACAGACACACACACACACACACACACACACACACACACACACACACACACACACACACACACACACACACACACACACACACACACACATTGCCTTCAGTCAGCAGATACTGCATTGTCAATATTACGTAGGAGGGTGTGTTTGTGTGTGTGTGTGTGTGTGTGTGTGTGTGTGTGTCTCTTTGTGCCCTTATCTTTATGAGGACCTGCAGAGTGAGCACGCCTTTTGAAACGTATATTTTTAGAAATCAACAAATTATTTATTTATTCAAGGAAAGAAAAACTAGAACGTTGTTTGTTTGTTCGTTTGTTTTTTGGTGTGGGGAAAAATTGTGAATGTTAATATGATACTGTTTTGTTTTATGCAGTTACTAGAAGACTAAGATTTCAGGGACATGAAACCGACACAGATTAAATGCTACAGTAGAGCGCAGAAGTGGTGCAATGGATGACAGTTGATTCTCAGCGGGCACCTGAACCATATATCTGCTTTGCCATCAATGGGAGACGCTCACACATCATTTGGGCGCGGCTCCTTTTGAAGCCTTGTCTCTGTGCTTACTGTGTTAAAGCTGCAGTGTGTAGAATTTTGGGTTTTATTTCCTATAGCAGATTTTGTAGAAAGTAATTAAAATATCCATAGGTACGTTTAATTTAGTGCATAGTAGCTGATTTTTTTTTTATTATTATTTTTCCCTTTAGAAAGGGTCTCATATATGTCCATATTTCTGCATATTTTGGACCAAGGCCTAGTGCCGCCATCTTGAAAGTGTCATAGTTGGAATGTCATCAGATGCATTGTTTAAAATTTAGAATTGTTCTTGTCCTTGAAGGCCACTGTAGCTTCTGTTATTATTCTAAAGGGGTGGGGTTACCCAGGGAGGGTTGCATTCTAGAACTTTGTAGAACTTTCTTGATGATGTCATATTACACACTGCACCTTTAAAGGTGCTCCGAGCTGACCACAAGAATCCTAAATCTTCTTACTACCAAACGAAATAGCAGATAGTCTGGGGATTGGAACGCAGGTTTCAAATTAATTTCTCTCCAATAGATTAATCTGGACTTCATCCGATCTTGAGAGTTATTTAATAATGATGTGGAGACGATGAATTTTGTGATCCATTGTAGCCCTAGTGAACAGAAGACTACAGTAGGGAACAGTAGGGAA
>CASHTC010000389.1:17500-20000 GCA_949357725.1 Hyperoplus immaculatus
GCGTGTGTGTGTGTGTGTGTGTGTGTGTGTGTGTGTGTGTGTGTGTGTGTATCGGTGGTGGCTTATCCTCCTCTTCTTTACAGGCTGTGCCGCCTTGTCGCTTCAGAGATGCTTTGTCGCGTCTCCGCCTTTCTATAGCGCGATTTCTCTTTATTTATCCAGGCGGTAAAAACGCTTTCAAACCACCTTTTTCCGCTATAGCGTTTGTTTTTCTTATATTCTTATATATTTTCTGGTTTTAATAATCGCCGCTCTGCCGCTCTGGCCGCTCCACAGCGCACATAGCGGTATAGCAGCCTGGTGCTACAACCTAGACCCAAAGAGAGAGAGCGCTGTGTGTGTGTGTGTGTGTGTGTGTGTGTGTGTGTGTGTGTGTGTGTGTGTGTGTGTGTGTGTGTGTGTGTGTGTGTGTGTGTGTGTGTGTGTGTGTGTGTGTGTGGTACTGATGCTGCAGAAAAAGACAGAGTAGAGAGGGAGGGGGAGAGAGCTTTGGGGGGCGGCGACGATGCGGCGGTGGGAATGGGGAGGCCAGTGCGCATGCGTGAACTCTCCACTCCTCTTCAATACGATATACAGCTCCTTCTTAACACTGCTGTTGTATTCCATAATTAGACTTGTATTAACCTTATCACGTCTAGTAATTAATGTAATTAATGTCAAGTTTTTGTCTATTTTGCATCAATAACATAATAATGTCATGTAATAATGTAACTTCAATTTGTTGTGTTACCTAGCTGCTGCTCTTCTATTTGCCTTTTCTTTTAATCTTTATTTCTACAGGTAAATCCCATTGAGACCGAAGACTCTTTTGCAAGGGAGACCTGTTTTCCTTTCCCACGTTACCATTCTACAGCCACACTCTCTCCTGTCCGCCCAGGTTATTGTCACTGTCATTCTATGTTTCTTGGCGAGGTGTGAACTGGAAGGCAAGTAACGGTGCATATGACCAAATAAACCAGCAGCAGGCTAACTATCGACATTCACACGAGGCAAGGTGGGTGAAGTGTCTTGCCCAAGGACACAACAACTATGAATCTTGAATCTCTATCTATCTATCCATCTATCCATCTATCCATCCATCTAACTATCTATCTATCTATCTATCTATCTATCTATCTATCTATCTATCTATCTATCTATCTGTCTGTCTGTCTGTCTGTCTGTCTGTCTGTCTGTCTGTCTGTCCGTCCGTCCGTCCGTCCGTCCGTCCGTCCGTCCGTCCGTCCGTCCGTCCGTCCGTCCGTCCGTCCGTCCGTCCGTCCGCCCGCCCGCCCGCCCATCCATCCATCCATCCATCCATCCATCCATCCATCCATCCATCCATCCATCCATCCATCCATCCATCCATCCATCCATCTATCTATCTATCTATCTATCTATCTATCTATCTATCTATCTATCTATCTATCTATCTATCTATCTATCTATCTATCTATCTATCTTTTACCAACAGTAATATATATATCAACACTATTTGATTGTATGGTTGATACATTTTTATTTCTTATAAAAAAATCTTTCACTTTTTATTTTTTTTGTCATTAAAGCTGCAGTGTGTAGAATTTGGGGTTTTATTTCCCAGCAGATTTTGTAGAAAGTAATTATAATATCCATAAGTACGTTTAATTTAGTGCATAATAGCTGATTATTTTTTTCCCTTTAGAAAGGGTCTCATATATGTCCATATTTCTGCATACTTTGGACCAAGGCCTAGTGCCGCCATCTTCAAAGTGTCATAGTTGGAATGTCATCAGGTGCATTGTTTAAAATTTAGAATTGTTCTTGTCCTTGAAGGCCACTGTGGCTTCTGTTATTATTCTAAAGGGGTGGGGTTACCCAG
Organism: Hyperoplus immaculatus; assembly: GCA_949357725.1. NCBI lineage: Eukaryota > Metazoa > Chordata > Actinopteri > Uranoscopiformes > Ammodytidae > Hyperoplus > Hyperoplus immaculatus. The sequence continues at coordinate 19,341 of CASHTC010000389.1, forward strand.
GGAGCGTTGCATTCTAGAACTTTGTAGAACTTTCTTGATGATGTCATATTACACACTGCACCTTTAAATAATGAATAAGAAAATAAAGAAATAAATTAATTTACAAGTAAGAAGTCAAAATGCCGAGTCAGACTGTAGCGGTTGTTGTTTTGAGGTGACACTGTTTTGTCTAGACTCATTATGTGGTTTGTTATGTTACACACTGCACCTTTAATGAACCTGTATTTGTTTGTGTGGTTGATAATTAGGCAACATTATATATTTTTATTAACTGGATTCTGCCGGCATGAGATTCATGTTCCTGAATCCCGAAATAAAAACATCTACGTACCAAACCTGCGGACATTTTTTTTTTCTGTTTCAAATATTTTTATTGTGGAAAATATTCATCGTCTTACAAAAGCATCTACTTCAACATATTATATTTTTATTTTTTGGGCATTTTTTTGCTTTATTGATAGTGTAGAGACAGAGTTGAAATCAAAATCAAATCAAATCAAATCAGTTTTATTTGTATAGCCCAAAATCACAAATACATTTGCCTCAGTGGGCTTTACATTCCATACAATATGATACAATATGACACCCTGCCCTTACACCCTTAGCTCGGCTGAGAAAAAACTCCCAGTAAAAACCCTTTACCGGGATTAAAAAAAAATT
>CASHTC010000390.1:2500-12500 GCA_949357725.1 Hyperoplus immaculatus
TAATTATAATATCCATAAGTACATTTAATTTAGTGCATAATAGCTGAATTTTTTTTTAATTATTATTATGTTTTCCCTTAGAAAGGGTCTCATATATGTCCATATTTCTGCATATTTTGGACCAAGGCCTAGTGTCGCCATCTTGAAAGTGTCATAGTTGGAATGTCATCAGGTGCATTGTTTAAAATGTAGAATTGTTCTTGTCCTTGAAGGCCACTGTAGCTTCTGTTATTATTCTAAAGGGGTGGGGTTACCCAGGGAGCGTTGCATTCTAGAACTTTGTAGAACTTTCTTGATGATGTCATATTACACACTGCACCTTTAAACTGATGTGATATACAGAAGGAAAACAGATCAATTAGATGGTTACAAATACATCTGCTCTCACAATCGGTATTTCACATCTTTCTCATTTATAATTTTGACATTATATTTAATGATATCTGCACTGATAGACTCTGTAGAGAAACCCGAATCTCGCTGTAAAGAAGAGCTCGCCTCAACCTTTCAACAAAGGACAAAAAAGATGACGTTGCATGAAAAGTTAGCCTGAGAATTCCATGAACAGAAAATGCAAAATCTGAAGGAAGGATGACATGAAAATGAAAATTCTACAGGTGGAATTGGACATGAAGTTGGAAGAGAGAGCTATGATTCAAACAAGATACAGTACTGAGACAACTGTTATTACTATTCACAGTGAAGATATAAGTAGAAGATAAAAGGTGTTCATGTTGTGTTTTGTCATGTTGTTATTCATGTGTGTCAGTGTTTTAAATCACAACAACCACATTTGAAAACAGAATAGTTTTAGACTCTCATTGTATTGTGCTGAATACATCTTCAATTTAAATGCATCCATCTAATAAGCTCAAGCAACGTTGTTATCTTCAGTGCATTTTCCATTTTGAAAGCGGTCTCGAAATGTAAGTTCATCAAATAAATGTTTTGGATAAGACCTATCCACAGTGCTCTTCTGGCCTCTGCAGTGGGAGTTGGTCTTCATTTAGATATTCCAAATAGTCCATGCTCTCTCACAAACCCCACTAAACTGAAGTTAAACCTGCCTCTTTGGAGGATTCATTTAAGATCAAATGTAGACCTAGAGTAGCTCTAGTCGTCCGTCTGGCAGTTTAATCCAGAATATCTTTAATCTAGGACTAAACTCAGTCTGTGCAAGTGGCTTTGAAGTAATCCAGCTCAAACAGGCATTTGAGTCTCGGACTGGGTTTAAGCCTTGTCTGTGAAACCGGCCCTTAAAGTAGTTAAAGTAGTTAAAGTAGCTGTGTTTGTTGTTGCAACAGGCATTCTGCAGAATCACTGACTCCACCTTTAAGTACAGACGAGTAGTTAGTAAATGTATTTAGTGACGTTTCACCTCTGGCTGGGCCTAGTGTCTGTGGTTTAGGAGCCAGTCTGTGGCTGCGTAAGGTTATTTAAAGTGAGTGTGAGTAAACTGACCTGTGCATTAGCTGGAATAGTTGTGATCTTGTGTCGCAGAGCGCTCACGGCTGACCTCAGCGCGGAGACCCGAAACTTCAACATGACGACAGAGAAGTGACAGAGGGGCGCGCGCACAGGAAGTTATAGCTGCAGACAAAGATCGTCTATGAGGAACAGAGAGATCACTGCATCGGGAAATACCAGACATGTAACGGTTTAAAGCTTTCTCTAAATATTCTACTATAGGCTATCATTTAAACACACACACACACACACGCACACACAGCCACACACACACACACACACACACACACTCTCTCTCTATCACACAGGAACTCACTACATAGGGAAATATCAGATATGGTATGTGGCTTATGTTGCTTATTGAGCTAAAAGATACAGTGCGTAACTTTTTCATACAAATGAATGTCGGTTACATTCAAGCCATCGCCAAACAAGTTGACACAACGTTGATTAAGCCCATCAGCTCCACAAAACTCTCTCTGTTCGTCTCGATGGTTGCGTTCCGAATGGCAGACTTTCTACTACATAGTATGTGGAAAAAAATGTTCCGGTTCTTTAATCAGAAAATAAAATAGTTTGTGATTTCGCTGTGATTTATTTTTTATTTTTTAGGAGAACGTAAACAGATGACGTGTTTTGCGTCACGTCCGTTCAGGAAGTGGACCTGAAGACTTGGTTGTATACACGCCACACGCATGGACGAAATATATCAGACTCTAGCCGCAGCATGGACTTAATATCAGACTTTAAACATCTGTGAAAGGGTTCCGCATTTGGACGATTCAAGGTGAGATCTCATGGCGCGTTCACGTGTCCAGGTGTGTGTGGTATAAAACAGTGAAGAAAGGCGGAGAAATGTGTGAAGTGTGGATGACTTGAGGTGTCGCTATGGTGGCCTAACCTTGAAGATATTCTCTGCGTTCCAAACCACATACTTCTTCTTTTTACTACACTACATACTAAAGCACGCTGGTTTGCATACTACAGAAGGTAATTGGAAATGTTAGGGCATCTGGGTATTTTTTTTTTTGGCATACTGCATTTGATAAGCATGTTTTGGGACGTCCTAAATCTTTTCCTGGGAGACTAGATTGTATGGAAGTATGGGGACTGGAACGCAGGGATTATCCCAAAGATAAACCCAAACTGTTGCTACATTTAACACCAAACTAAATCACTGTTCGCCTCTGATTTGAACCCAGTGTTTGTTACAAAGTGATGGTGTTTATGAGCGTACCGGTGTTGCACCGAAAGCTGTGACCTGTCAGAATGTGTGACCCTAGAGGGCGCTGTTCTTATTTCTTAACCCAGTCTCATGGTGAAATATTATGTAAAAACGTTGGTCCATAGAGCTGTTAAGCGGAAGTGGCGGAATTACGGGGCATGGGACCTCTCGGCTGAAAAAAAATGAATGGGAGTCTATGGAAAGTAATCTACTATTTTCTGGTCCCAGTCATTAAATGCCTTGGATTACATATATGTTTTGTATGGGTCTAAATGATCATTTTTAATGTGAAGAGTTTGACGGTATGTTGTATGATTATTCGTCTAACGGCTTTTGAAAAAATGTTACGAGAACAACTACAAGTTTTGTCGCCTCTGTGACGTCACCTCAACACATTCCCTCCACTTCTCGACGGACAGTGCTAATGCTAATGGCTGGCGTGGACAACGGCACCAATCTCCCCACTCGAGAAATTGAAACTCTCCACATGTCCACTTGTGTTGTGGTTTTCGCCACGCTGAAGACTTTTGTCTTGTCATTGAAAGAAGGCGGTAAAGTGCATTAAAGACACAGCCATGTTTCTGAACTAAGCGGGTGTGAGTGGTGGTGACGTATATCACAAGTGTCAAGAGCAGCGAAGAGCTGTAGTCCACAAAAGCGCTCTGCACAAAACCTGACCGTATCCAGCTTCTACTCGCTAAATTGTTCCATTCTTTGCACGAAAAAATACCATCTAAATCCATACAAAACATATGTGTAATCGAAGGCATTTCATGACTGGGACCAGAAAATAATAAATTTCTTTCCATTGACTACCGTTGTAATTTTTCGAGCCGAGAGGTCCCATATCCCGGAAGTAAAGCACTTCCGCTTAACAGCTCTATTGCGCAAATCGTAGAAGTTTCTCAAAATTGGCACTGAAATGGTCAGATTGTTTTAGGTGTTTTTTTAAAGGTGAATAACCAACCCAGTTACCCATCACAGTGAAATGTGTAGGCTATACCTTTTCCACTGTGAAATCATTTTAAATTGGAAGCAAACAACTTAACAATCTCTCAATTGCAGGGCTGTTTTTGTGAAACTATGTTTTCAGCTGTGGACCAACATAAGCATTAAAACATTTCACTGTGACACTGGGTTGTTATATGCTTACAGTCTATTGAAATCAGTTAAGAAATAAGAACAGCGCCCTCTAGGGTCACACATTCTGACAGGTCACAGCTTTCGGTGCAACACCGGAGTGTACCTGCCACTGCGGGCATTTATTTAGTCCCAGCAGTGAAATTTGGGATTTATTTTTTTAATTTCATTTTTCATTTAACTTTTATTTATCCTGGAGAGACCAATTGAGGGGTGTGTGTGTGTTTTGTGACCCTCATCTACAATGACGTCGAGTTCAACAAATTCAAAGGAAAAACAACAATACATACACAATATTCAACGCAAATACATCAAATAGACCATCTGCGCAAAGAATGCTTCACCTGTTTTTATTTTGTTTTGTTCTAATTCTAGTGTCAAGTGTCTAAAAAGTGTCTGTCTAAAATAAATGTTTTATTATTAATATTAATAAAACTCGGGGCGCCCTTAGCTCAGTTGGTAGGGCGTCCCCCCCCTTAGCTCAGTTGATAGGGCGTCCCCCCCCTTAGCTCAGTTGATAGGGCGTCCCCCCCCCTTATTTCAGTTGGTAGGGCGTCCCCCCCCCATGGGCCTCGGCCAGCATTTCAACTTTGTCTCTACACTATCAATAAAGCATAAAAATGCCAAAAAAAAAATCTTAAATATATATATATATATATTAATAAAACTCTCTATTCTATCCCAGGTGTTTTACTGCAGCCATGTTGAAGGTGTTAAACCTCGGGCTCGGGGCGCTGCGAGCCGCCCGTCGCGTCACCGCTACAGGGTTTCCCCAGCCTGGCCCAGGGGCAGGGGCGAACTACAGCGCACACACACACTCACGCACAGACGCAAACACACACACACGCACACACCCTCACACACGCACAGACGCAAACACACACACACGCTCAGACACACACACACGCACAGACGCAAACACACACACACGCACCTGCACCGTCGACCCAAAGCTGGAGGAGCAGTTTGTGTTTGAAGAATGCACAGGTGAGATGCACTGCATCATGGGAAATGGAGTTTTTTTTAATATTTATTTATTTTCTAAATATTTATTACATCCTGCTCTCCAGATGACCCCCTCGCCCCTGTGGAGCCCCCCCTCTCCACCTCTGAGCCAATGAAAAGCCTGCATTCTGCTGCCTCTGACCCTGGACCAATGAAAACGCTGCGTTCTTTGGAGCGTCAGTTGGAGGCTTTGGGGGGCGTCGCCATGACGAAGGAGGAGGAGCCTAATGACCTCATCACATTCCACGATGTCGACTTCCTGCCTGAGGAGAACGCCGCGGCAACCAAGACACAGAAGAAGGTTTGGATTCAGATAACTAGGGTTGCGTTCCGAATCTCCTCCTCTTTCTTTTCTCTATTCTAAATACTACATCCAACGATAAAAAGAATCTAGTTAGGATGCAGTAGACATACTATTGGGACATACTTTACTCTCTTATTTCATCCTAACATGGCTCCTTGATCTTGCCTATTGCTTTTATATCCGTCTCATCCCCGTTTGTTTTCATATGGAGGCTTCGTCGATGTGACGTCACTTCACGTGTGCACTGGATTGTGGGTCAGAATCGCCCAAATAGGATGCACTTTTCAACACTAACAATCTTGGCCGCATGAAGTAGGACATCCGGGTACTTCTAACCATCCTAAATCTGGCCACAAGAATCGGGACATCCTAAATCTTTCTTCTACATACTATATAGTAGAAAGTATGAGATTCGGAACGCAACCACAGTTATTCTGCATAGTTAAAAAATTAAGAAATTAATTTTGAACCCCGCCTGTATTTCCCCTGCAGAAGAAGAAGCCTCCGTCAGAGCGTGGCGAGCACAGGGTCTTTGGCACGGCCGACCCGTCTGAGCCCGTTAGCGCCGTTAGCTGCTGCGGCTGCGGCGCGATGCTCCACTGCACGGACTCCAGCGTGGCCGGATTCATGCCCAGCGAGAAGCTCCGATCCCTGCAGGGAGAGGGAGGGCTGGAGGGGGCCACCTGCCAGCGCTGCCATCTGCTCACACACCATCACAAGGGTAAGAGGGTAGCAGACAGACAGACAGACACCACCACAAGGGTAAGAGGGTAACATACAGACAGTCATTCACAGACAGGCAGACAGACAGTCAAACAGACAGACAGACAGTCACAGACACACAGACAGACAGACACCATCAGACAGACAGACAGACAGTCACAGACAGACAGACACACAGACAGACAGAGAGACACCATCACAATAGTAAGGTTGACAGACAGTCAGTCAGTCAGTCACTGACTCACTCACTCACTCACTGACTGCCTCACTCACTCACTCACTGACTCACTCACTCACTCACTCACTCACTCACTCACTCACTCACTCACTCACTGACTCACTCACTCACTCACTCACTCACTCACTCACTCACTCACTCACTCACTCACTCACTCACTCACTCACTAGTGCAAAATAATTTTTTTTTCATTTTCGTTTCACTGATCTCCCCTCCTTTCCCTCTCTTCTCCTTAAAGCCCTGGCGCTTAGTATGACCCCAGAGGAGTACCGTGTCATTGTCCAAAGGCTCCGCCCCCTAAAGGCTCTGGTGCTGCTATTGGTTGATCTGATGGACGTGCCCGCGTCCATAGTAACAGACCTTAGTGACATCATAGGGGGCAACAAACAGGTGGTCGTCATCGGCAACAAGATCGACCTTTTGCCGGGCGACGCCCCTAACTACCTGCAACGAATCAAGAAGCAGCTCAGCGCCTACTGTGAGGTAAGAGAGTGTGTGTCTGTGTCTGTGCGTGTGTGTGTGTGTGTCTGTGTGTGTGTGTGTAAGACTGTGTGAGTCTGTGTGTGTGTAAGACTGTGTGTCTGTGTCTGTGTGTGTGTGTGTCTGTGTGTGTGTCTGTGTCTGTGTGTGTGTGTGTGTGTGTGTGTGTGTCTGTGTGTGTGTCTTTGTGTGTGTGTGTGTCTGTGTCTGTGTGTGTGTGTGTGTCTATGTGTGTGTGTGTGTGTGTGTGTGTCTGTGTGTGTGTCGGTGTGTGAGACTGTGTGTCTGTGTGTGTGTGTGTGTCTGTGTCTGTGTGTGTGTCGGTGTGTGAGACTGTGTGTGTGTGTGTGTCTGTGTCTGTGTGTGTGTCGGTGTGTGAGACTGTGTGTGTGTGTGTGTGTGTGTGTCTGTGTGTAAGACTGTGTGTGTGTGTGTGTGTGTGTGTGTGCGCGTCTATGTGTGTGTGTGTGTGTGTGTCTGTGTGTGTAAGACTGTGTGTGTGTAAGACTGTCTGTGTGTGTGTCTGTGTGTAAGACTGTCTGTGTGTGTGTGTGTGTGTGTGCGTGTGTGCCTATAATTCATCATTATGGTTAAAATATTTATTGTATATTTTTGCTATTTTTTTTATCTGCAAAGATAAATTTCCCTCCCAGGAAGCTGTTTCCTCTCTCCCTCCCAGGAAGCTGTTTCCTCTCTCCCTCCCAGGAAGCTGTTTCCTCTCTCCCTCCCAGGAAGCTGTTTCCTCTCTCCCTCCCAGGAAGCTGTTTCCTCTCTCCCTCCCAGGAAGCTGTTTCCTCTCTCCCTCTCTCCCTCCCAGGAAGCTGTTTCCTCTCTCCCTCCCAGAAAGCTGTTTCCTCTCTCCCTCCCAGGAAGCTGTTCCCTCTCTCCCTCCCAGGAAGCTGTTTCCTCTCTCCCTCCCAGGAAGCTGTTTCCTCTCTCCCTCCCAGGAAGCTGTTTCCTCTCTCCCTCTCTCCCTCCCAGGAAGCTGTTTCCTCTCTCCCTCCCAGGAAGCTGCTTCCTCTCTCCCTCTCTCCCTCCCAGGAAGCTGTTTCCTCTCTCCCTCTCTCCCTCCCAGGAAGCTGTTTCCTCTCTCCCTCTCTCCCTCCCAGGAAGCTGTTTCCTCTCTCCCTCCCAGAAAGCTGTTTCCTCTCTCCCTCCCAGGAAGCTGTTTCCTCTCTCCCTCCCAGGAAGCTGTTTCCTCTCTCCCTCCCAGAAAGCAGGTTTTCTTTCCCAGGTAACTGACTATCAATCTATCTGTCTGTGTGTCTGTCTGTTTATCTGTCTGTCTGTCTGTCTGTCTGTCTACACAGGAAGCAGGTTTTCTTGCCCAGGTGACAGACACTCACCTGATCAGCGCTAAGACGGGCTACGGAGTGGAACAGCTGATCTCAAGTACACACACACACACACACACACACACACATACACACAGTAAAAATTCCGATAACGATTAAATCGTCCGATTATTATTTTTTTTTTAAATCCCCAAAAAAAACATTTACTTTTTTTCTCCTTGAAGCGGCTCCGAGTAACATTTAAATATCTTTTAAACAGCCTCATGTTTCCTCTGATAATCATTAATGACCTTTAACAGCAAACGAGACCATCAGTGCAAAGAAAGACGTTTTTAAATAGTTTTTATTACTGCTTTTGGTCTGGTCGCACACCCAGTCCGATTTTCGGTTCGCTCGTGCAGGCTCTATGGTCACATATCCGTATTGGTCGCAGATTTCAGCGTGGCGCAGCAACGTGATTTGAGAAGCCTATCCCTCCAGGTGAGGGAAGGGGAGCGGGAGCCTTGTTTGAGACAGTTATTTGTCGTCATAATGACTGATAACGGGGCTGAACCATCAAAGAAAAAAAAGAAAATGCAATGAAGAAAAGCTAAAAGGGAGAGTGATATACGGACGTTGCCAAGCAACGTATACACAATTTCACAGGAGCGAACTAGACTGCAGTGTTTACTCCTAAATGAATGAGCGGTTGGTACTAACACAAAGTTTACTTTGCCTCACCAGCATCATCAGATAACCATTATCTGAAATAGTAATTATGTACAACAACATAAACACATTACCTCATCGTGATCCATACTAACTGCCGTCTCTCGTTCATTCGCTTTCTGTGAGGACACGTAATCTTTCAGCTCCGTGAGAGAGAGTAGTTAGGTGACACTGCTGCATCAACTCATTGCAATCAGGTGTGTGTGGCAGTGACTGGCATTAGTTGATGCTGTGTCACTAACCACTCTCACGGAGCCGAAAAGAGTCCGGTGCCCTCACACTTTCAACACACGGACATGCACTATATTGCTTCCTGATCATTTGAATCTCGCACGCCCGGCACAAGCTAGAAAACAGCTTTACGACAGCGGGCGTCGTAAAAATACTACCGCTTTTGTCCAAAGGGGCCGACAACGGACAAAGTTACTCGTAGTGGCTTTAAATATATATAAATACTTGTTACTGTCAATAGGTGTACAGGAACTTTTTATTTATTGAAATATGCATTATCTAAAACAAATAAAGTGTTACAAATATGTCTAAAGTGACCAATGTCAATGGGGCTAGTAGGTTCAAGGTATCCTTGAACCTACTAGAAGTTGAGTTTTCTGATCTCAGGTCTGCAGCGTACCTGGCGTTACCATGGAGACGTGTACCTGGTCGGCATGGCGAACAGCGGGAAATCAACTCTGTTCAACTGTCTGTTAACCAGCGACTACTGCAAGAGCAATGCCTCTGATGTCATCCACAAGGCTACCATCTCCCCCTGGCCAGGTAGCTGTCTGTCTGTCTGTCTGTCTGTCCGTCTGTCCGTCTGTCTGTCTGTCTGTCTGTCTGTCTGTCTGTCTGTCTGTCTAGGCTATGTATTAACACCAGCACACACAGTACAGACAGGTAGCAGATCATGAGGAACCTGTTAAAGTGTGTGTCTCTCTCTGTGTTGCCTTCAGGGACCCCTCTGAACCTGTTAAAGTGTGTGTGTCTGTGTTGCCTTCAGGGACCCCTCTGAACCTGTCTCTCTCTCTGTGTTGCCTTCAGGGACCCCTCTGAACCTGTCTCTCTCTGTGTTGCCTTCAGGGACCCCTCTGAACCTGTTAAAGTGTGTGTCTCTCTCTGTGTTGCCTTCAGGGACCCCTCTGAACCTGTCTCTCTCTCTGTGTTGCCTTCAGGGACCCCTCTGAACCTGTCTCTCTGTGTGTTGCCTTCAGGGACCCCTCTGAACCTGTTAAAGTGTGTGTCTCTCTCTGTGTTGCCTTCAGGGACCCCTCTGAACCTGTCTCTCTCTCTGTGTTGCCTTCAGGGACCACTCTGAACCTGTCTCTCTCTCTGTGTTGCCTTCAGGGACCACTCTGAACCTGTCTCTCTCTCTGTGTTGCCTTTAGGGACCCCTCTGAACCTGTCTCTCTCTCTGTGTT
>CASHTC010000390.1:15000-17500 GCA_949357725.1 Hyperoplus immaculatus
GTCTGTCTGTCTGTCTGTCTGTCTCAGCTCCCAAGCCGCCTCCCCCTGAGTTGAGCTTCAATGAAGTGAAAGACGCTCACTGGCTGTTTGACACTCCGGGGATCATGAAGGAGAACGACGTGAGACACACACCAGCTCTTCATCTGATTTATCTGTTCTTAAAGCTGCAGTGTGTAGAATTTTGGGTTTTATTTCCTAGCAGATTTTGTAGAAAATAATTATAATATCCATAAGTACATTTAATTTAGTGCATAATAGCTGAATTTTTTTTTTTTAAATATTTTTTTCCCCTTAGAAAGGGTCTCATATATGTCCATATTTCTGCATATCTTGGACCAAGGCCTTGTGCCGCCATCTTGAAAGTGTCATAGTTGGAATGTCATCAGGTGCATTGTTTAAAATTTAGAATTGTTCTTGTCCTTGAAGGCCACTGTAGCTTCTGTTATTATTCTAAAGGGGTGGGGTTACCCAGGGAGCGTTGCATTCTAGAACTTTGTAGAACTTTCTTGATGATGTCATATTACACACTGCACCTTTAAAGGTGCTCTGAGGAACTTTCAGTGTGTGTTCATTCTAGCGCCCCCCTTTGGACAAAAGCGGTAGTGTTTTTACCACGCCAGCTGTTGTTCCTGGGTGAGCGTATACCCATGACAAAGGCATTAAGAAAAAACTATATAAAAATAGCATTCTTTGCACTGATGGTCTCGTTTACTGATCAGAGGAAAAATGAGACTGTTTCAGAAATATTTCAAAGTTCCTCGTAGAGACTTTTAAGCTAAAGAAAAGTTACATATTATATGAAATCTAATAATTCATTTTCTCTCTCTCTCTCAAACACACACACACACACACACACACACACACACACACACACACACACACACACACACACACACACACACACACACACACACACACACACACACACACACACACACACACACAGCTCCTGAGCTTGCTGACTGAGCAGGAGGTGATGTCAGTGGTTCCGTCTCAGGCCGTCGTCCCGCGAACGTTTGTGTTGAAACCTGGAACTGTTCTGTTTGTGGGAGGAGTGGCCCGCATTGACTTCATACAGGTGTGTGTGTGTGTGTCTGTGTGTGTGTGTCTGTGTGTGTGTCTGTGTGTGTGTGTCTGTCTGTGTGTGTGTCTGTCTGTCTGTGTCTGTGTCTGACTACATACAGTCAGGTTCTTAAATATTTACTTCCGAATCAGGCTTTCACTCCAAAGGCCAAAAACTAAATGTGACAATTTCATTCATGATTTCATTATTTTATATCAAAAAATAAATCTGAATGGGGACGCCCTTAGCTCAGTTGGTAGGGCGTCCCCCCCATGGGCCCTTAGCTCAGTTGGTAGGGCGTCCCCCCCATGGGCCTTTAGCTCAGTTGGTAGGGCGTCCCCCCCCATGGGCCTTTAGTTCAGTTGGTAGGGCGTCCCCCCCCATGGGCCTTTAGCTCAGTTGGTAGGGCGTCCCCCCCCATGGGCCTTTAGCTCAGTTGGTAGGGCGTCCCCCCCCCATGGGCCCTTAGCTCAGTTGGTAGGGCGTCCCCCCCCCATGGGCCTTTAGCTCAGTTGGTAGGGCGTCCCCCCCATGGGCCTTTAGCTCAGTTGGTAGGGCGTCCCCCCCCATGGGCCTTTAGCTCAGTTGGTAGGGCGTCCCCCCCATGGGCCCTTAGCTCAGTTGGTAGGGCGTCCCCCCCCCCCCATGGGCCCTTAGCTCAGTTGGTAGGGCGTCCCCCCCATGGGCCCTTAGCTCAGTTGGTAGGGCGTCCCCCCCCCATGGGCCCTTAGCTCAGTTGGTAGGGCGTCCCCCCTCCCCATGGGCCTCGGCCAGCAGCGGACCCGGGTTCGATTCCAGCCCGCGGTCGTTCTCTGCATGTCACTCCCCTCTCTGCCCCATTTCAACTCTGTCTCTCTACACTATCAATAAAGCATAAAAATGAGCAAAAAAATAAATAAAAATGAATCTGAATGAACCTGACTGTATAAGCTGGAGTTCAGCCTCTGCTGTTCCTCAAGGTTTTCTATGATAGCGTATATTTCATTTGACTTTTTCTATAATGTATTTTTCTGAGAGTTATATAGAGAGATAAAGCTTGATTTGATATCTGTGTGTGTGTGTGTGTGTGTGTGTGTGTGTGTGTGTGTGTGTGTGTGTGTGTGTGTGTGTGTGTGTGTGTGTGTGTGTGTGTGTGTGTGTGTGTGTGTGTGTGTGTGTGTGCGTGTATATTCTCTCTCTCTCTCTCTCTCTCTCTCTGTATTAACCCAGTCTCCCTCTCTCTCTCTCCCTCCCTCTCTCTGTATTAACCCCCTCTCTCTCTCCCTCCCTCTCTCTGTGCGTATAACCCATTGTCTGTCTCTCTCTCTCTCTCTCTGTATTAACCCAGTGTCTCTCTCTCTCTCTCTCTCTCTGTGTATTAACCCAGTGTCTCTCTCTCCCTCTCCCTCTCTCTCTCTCTGTGTTTATTAACCCAGTGTCTCTCTCTCTGTCTCTCTC
>CASHTC010000390.1:22500-37500 GCA_949357725.1 Hyperoplus immaculatus
ATAGAAAAACGTGTAAGGCCGTTAAGTTTGTCCGTTCTGTGCTACTGTAGAAAAGGCTCATTCTAAGCTCTTAAAACTTAAGTCTGTTCTAATTAAAAATGCAAATAAATGCTACACACTGCACCTTTAAACTTAAGGTTAATCGATCACAGACACTTTGGTTCTACAGTAAAATATTGCACAATAATGATTTCAACCGAACAGCTCATGTTCATGTTAGTTCATGTCTTGATTCAACTAAAAACAGATGAAACATATTCACTCTGTATGTACATATTACACAAGAAAAGTCTAAAAAAAAACGACATGAGTAAGACTATCAGGGCCACGGGAGATTTGATTCTTCACTTTGACATTAAAGACACAGTGTGGAGAATACACTTTGAAATCTGGAGAAAACCGTTGAAATATCCCAAAAATTTGACTTTTTCTTAAAATGTTCACTATGCACTTGTTGACAGATTCAAATTTCAAGGATCAACAGACAGACAGACAGGCAGACAGACAGACACACAGGCAGACAGACAGACAGACAGACAGACAGACAGACAGACAGACACACAGACAGGCAGACAGACAGACAGACAATGGTCTCCAATCTCATTTTGACTGAAAGCAGAAGTCCTCTAAGCTCCACTAATAAATCAAATAATAATAAATTCAAATCTGTCAATGAACTGTCGACTTTCTGCTCAAAGTGCATCGTAATTATTCTTTTTCAAATCCAGATTTTTGACAATTTTCTTGATATTTCAACTATTTTCTCCAAATTTCGACATCTGTCTCTTCTTGTCTCGGGCTTTTTGAATCTTTTCTTGAATTACACAACGATAAAGAAACGTTCCTCCTCTCATCTCCACCTCCCATCGGCCCTGACACTCTCCCATCGGCCCTGACACTGTCCCATCGGCCCTGACACTCTCCCATCGGCCCTGACACTCTCCCATCGGCCCTGACACGCTCCCATCGGCCCTGATACTGTCCCATCGGCCCTGACACTCTCCCATCGGCCCTGACACTCTCCCATAACAACAACAACCAAGAAAACAACGTGTGTGTTACTGTGAAAAGCTAAAAACATACCAGAGGAAACTGATGATTGTCAAACGACACAGGAGGATTTAAACATCGAAGAAAAATCTATTTTAATTACAAAGATATCTGGACCAAAAACGCTGTTCAGGTTCATACAGGGTCATGATGTAATGATACGAGTCCATTCAAAAGGTTTTTACGGGGGCCCCCTTAGCTCAGTTGGTAGGGCGTGTCCCCCCATGGGCCCTTAGCTCAGTTGGTAGGGCGTCCCCCCCCCCCATGGGCCTCAGCCAGCAGCGGACCCGGGTTTGATTCCAGCCCGCGGTCATTCTCTGCATGTCACTCCCCTCTCTGCCCCATTTCAACTCTGTCTCTACACTATCAATAAAGCAGAAAAATGCCAAAAAAATATCTTAAAAATAATAAAAAAATGTTTTTACTAAATTATTCTCTTGCTTTAGAGGATGAATTTATTTTCAAAAATGTTCGTAGGTTCAATTTGAAGCTGCTCCGGGGAACTTTCAGTGTGTGTTAATTCTAGCGCCCCCCTTTGGACTAAAAGCGGTCGTGTTTTTACCACGCCAGCTGTTGTTCCTGGGTGAGCGTATACCCATGACAAAGGCATTAAGAAAAACTATATAAAAATAGCATTGTTTAGCACTGATGGTCTTGTTTGCTGTTACATGTAATTTATGATCATCAGAGGTAAAATGAGACTGTTTCAGAAATATTTCAAAGTTCCTCGTAGCACCTTTTACAGTAAAGTGGGTTAGGGTCCGAGTTTGTAATTTTCAAACTGTGGCAGTGTCTTAAGAATGAGTTAGTTGTCACAGCGCCCCCTACTGACGGAGTGAGACAGCTGGGACATATTTGAGTTTATATATAGTTTTTAATATTCAGTGAAAGTTCAAAGAGTTCGATCTGGATCTGTGAATCAAAGCTCACGTGGAGAAGAAAAAAGAGATGGGTTGCGTTCCGAATCTCATACTTTCTACTATATAGTATGTAGAAAAAAGATTTAGGATGTCCCGATTCTTGTGGCCAGATTTAGGATGGTTAGAAGTACCAGGATGTCCTACTTCATGCGGCCAAGATTGTTAGTGTTGAAAACTGCATCCTATTTGGGCGATTCTGACCCACAATTCATTGCGCACGTGAAGTGACGTCACATCGACGAAGCCTCCATATGAAAACAAACAGGGATGCGCCGGATATAAAAGCAAGAGGCAAGATCAAGGCGCGATGTTATGATGAAATAAGAGAGTAAAGTATGTCCCAATAGTATGCCTCCTGCATCCTAACTAGATTATTTTATCGTCGCATGTAGTATGTAGAATAGAAAAAAGAAAGAGGAGGAGATTCAGAACGCAACCACGGTATCTGGAATGTCTTACTTTTGTATTTTTCTTGACATTTTCTCATCATTTCAACTTCCTCGACATTAACCTTTTTCCCCCGAAAATTCTGACTGAATTTTGGCGTTTTTCTCTTGAGGTTACAACTTAATTCTTGGCATTTTTCTCAAAAAGTAAAAAAAAAAAATTCTTCAAGTGAATATCCCATCCCTAGGGCCTAGTTTTCTTCCATATCTTCCGACCTGGACTCACTTCTGCCCCCCTGTGGCTCCGTCCATGTAATACACGTTCACCAGATGTCGGTTGAGATGTCGTCTGTAGTCCACTTCAACGGGGAACGTGCGATCGCAGAAGATGCACATGTGGCTCTTGAGCTCGGCCGACGGCGGGATTTCGTCGGTTGGCGTTTCGGGATCGTTCGCCATTTTCCCCGAGTTCGTCCCGTTGCTGTGGAGACCGGAATCGTCGCTGCCTTCCGAGGCAGAATCGCTGATGTCACTTCCTCCCTCGTGGCTGCTGTGGATCCCCTCGTCATCCTCCGCTGCACAAAGAAAGATCATTCACATGGAGACCTCTGTGTGTGTGTGTCTGTCTGTGTGTGTGTGTGTCTGTCTGTGTGTGTGTCTGTCTGTGTGTGTGTCTGTCTGTCTGTCTGTCACAAAGAAAGATTATTCACATGGAGACCTCTGTGTGTGTGTGTGTGTGTGTGTGTGTGTGTGTGTTACCTGTGTGTGTGTATCACCTGTGTGTGTGTGTGTGTGTGTGTGTGTGTGTATCACCTGTGTGTGTGTGTGTGTGTGTATCACCTGTGTGTGTGTGTGTGTGTGTGTGTGTGTGTGTGTGTGTGTGTGTGTGTGTGTGTGTGTGTGTGTTACCTGTGTGTGTGTTACCTGTGTGTGTGTGTGTGTATCACCTGTGTGTGTGTGTGTGTGTGTATCACCTGTGTGTGTGTGTGTGTGTGTGTGTGTGTGTGTGTGTGTGTGTGTGTGTGTGTGTGTGTATCACCTGTGTGTGTGTGTGTGTGTGTGTGTGTATCACCTGTGTGTGTGTGTGTGTGTGTGTGTGTGTGTGTGTGTGTGTGTTACCTGTGTGTGTGCGGATGTGTTGGACGTGGCTGCTGTGCATCCCCTCGTCCTCCTCCGTGGACGGAACCTTCCGGCGCTGGACCGGGATGAATAAAGATGGCGGCGGCGGGGAGGTCGGTTTGACGAACAGAGGCGTGGGAGTGTCGGGAAGGTGTGCAGAACGAGACGGGGTTTCTAACGCGGTGCTGCAGGGGCTCTGGGAAGATTTAGAAGCCGGCGAGGGTTGGGCTGGTTTCAATGGTTCACCAGATTCTTTTTCTAGTTTGGGTTTGACCGCAGATTTTCCTTGTTCTGATTTGTGATGTGTGGAGGTCTTAGCCGGCGTCTTGTTCTTAGACTGAGCCGCCGGTGCTTTTGCCTTGTCCGTAAAGGCCTTAGCTTGAGTCTTAGTGTCTGTCGGACTGTCTGAAGGTATTTTCTTCTGCTTAGAGACCTTGGCTGGCGTCGCTTTCTTCGACTGAGTGTCTGACGGCACTATCTTGTCCTTAGGAGGCTTGGATGGCGTCTTTTTCTTCGGGGATTCTTGTAATGGTTCCACTTTGTTTGTAGAGTCCTTCGCCGGAGTCTTATTGTCTGTTGGTTCTCTCTTGTCCATGGAGGCCCTGGCGAATGTCTTGTTCTTCGACTGAGCTTCTGATTCTTCTAGCTTGTCTGTAAGGGCTTTCACTTGTGTCTTATGGTCTGGCTGACTTTCTAAGGGTATTTTCTTGTCTGCGGAGACCTTACAATGTGGCTGACTGTCTTGTAGTGTTTTAATCTTTAACTTTGAGGCCTTAGATGGAGTCTTGCTGACCGGCCGAGGTTCAGATGGCGCTGCCTTATCCGTAGAAACCTCGGCTGGCGTTGGATTCTTCTGTGAAGCTCCCGAAGGTTCCGATCCGTTTGTAGAGGACTTCGCTTCTGTCTTATTGTCCAAATGAACTTCTGACGGTTTTACCTTGTCCTTGGAGGCCTTAGCTTGCGTGAAAATGTCCGTCTGAGCTTCTCGAAGTTCTATTTTGTCCGTAGAGACCGTGGCTTCTGTCTTGTCGTCACACTGAACCCCTAAAGGTATTTTCTTGTCGGGAGATGTCTTGGCTATTGTCTTGTTCTTCGGCGATTCTTGCAATGTTTCCGATTCGTTACCGGAGACCTTCACTTGTATGATGTTGTCCATCGGTTCTTCTGAAAGTTCTTTCTTGTCAGTGGAGGCCTCAGCGTGTGTCTCCGTATCTCCTAACGCTTCTATCTCCTTTTTAGACAGACTTATAATAGGAGTTGTCGGGTCGAAAAGTTGTTTCTGAGATCTTGAGGATTTCTTGGAGGTCCTAGTTTTCTTCTGCTTCACTGGCGTCGACACGCTGGACTTGGCGTCACTTTTCTTCGCACTTTCTGAAGCTGCTTTGAGCTTTTTGGTCTTCGTGGTCGGACTGTCAATCTCTGACGTTTGAGAAAGATCTAGAACTTCTCCTGCTTTCCTCTTCACGGGCTTTTCCTTCCGCTCGCGAACCTCAGATTTCTGTGGAGGTTCGACCACAGGTTCTGCGTCTTTTGAGGTCTTTTCGGACTTCCTAGATCCTGCAGACTTCTTTGATTTGTTGGTGCTTTTGTTCCCCTTGCCTCCATTTTCATTTTTCGTTTGTCGTATGTCCTTGTCTGGCCTGAGCTTGTCTTCCACTTCAGATATTTGCTGTGTGTCTGAATTCTCTGTTTGCATTTGGTCGTTCTCTGGACTGGCCACTTGTTCGGGGACTGCTGTTGACTTTTTAACCCGTTTCTTGGCCTTGCTATCTCCATTAACAGGCGGAGTAGCAGCTGTAGCATTCTCGGTCTGTGTGTGTGAACTCTCCACTAGATTCTCCGCTTTCCTCTGCCTTGTCGAGACCTTTTTCTCCGCTTCCACCTTCTCCTTGACCTTCGGAGATTTCTCTTTCTCCGAGGGTGCGTTTTGTTTCTTGCCCGGCTTGTCCTTGTCCTGGCTAGTAGCGTCCGTTTGCAGCGTTTGTACGGCGGCTGCTGCGCTCTGTCGGCTACTCTTGCCTATCGAGAGATTTATCGGGCTCAAATCCACTGAATCCTCTTCACCCTCATCCATGTCAAAGTCTTCATCAACGCTCGAAGAATTGTCGAACTTGTCCGCGGTTGAATTCTCGTCTTCCGCGCCATCTTCTTGCCCCGGTTTCTTCACGCGCAGTTTGACTTTGGAGATGTCCACTTCCACGTTGCAGCCCGAGTGTCTGGACTTGATGTGGTATTGCAGGTTGCATTTCTTGCTGGCGGCGTATTTGCAGAGCGGACAGAGGAACTGGCGCGGGTTCAGGTGCAGCTCCACGTGCTTCTTGAAGTTGCTGCGGTCGGCGGTCTTGTAGTCGCAGTACGGACACGCGAGAGGCTTGGGGCCGTTGTGAACCTGCCGGGCGTGGCGAGTGACTTCGTGTTGGTTCGCTGCCAGGTAGGTGCAGCTCTCACACTTGAAAGGACGCTCACCTGGAAACAAACAGGTGAGAAAATGTTAGACAGTGGGTGAATATAGGTGAGAGACACACAGAGGGATTCATGCTAGCAGACAGGGTCCGTATACATGTTTTAGGAGTGAAATTTAATAATTTTTCTAGCATTTTCAAAATGAAAAATAACTTTTTGAAGGGCACTTGAAAGGACGCTCACCTGGAAACAAACAGGTGAGAATATGTTAGACAGTGGGTGAATATAGGAGAGAGACACACAGAGGGACACATGCAAAAGGCAGGGTTGGTAGATGCTTTTCTAGGAGTGAAATTTTATAATTTCCCTAGCATTTTTAATATAGAAAGTCACTTTTTGAAGGGTCCTACAGATTTAAAAGGCCCCTGTAAACCTGGTTTAAAGTAGTAAAATATCATTATATGAATCAATAACAAACATCTGATTCAAAATAATCTGTGTTCAGATTTCAAGAACAAGATTAAAAATCAAAATCAATCATTTTTCTAATTTTCCACAACCCTGAATGAGCAGGGGAGTGGGAACATGCAAAAGGAAAGGACACACACACACGCACACACACACACACACACACACACACACACACACACACACACACACACACACACACACACACACACACACACACACACACACACACACACACTTTACCATGTTAGTCCGACGGCTTCAGAGAGAGAGAGCAGTAAAACAAAGACAGTCAGTTTAATACTAGTGTTAAAACCACTAGAACTAATACGACTTCTCCTGAGCGTAAATCGTACATTTCCAATTGATTTAACATAAACTGGGGCGACTGTGGCTCAGGTGGTAGAGCGGGTCGGCTGATGATCAAAAGGGTTGGAGGTTCGATCCCCGCCCTGCCACCATGTGCCATGGTTGTTGTGTCCTTGAGCAAGACACTTCACCCACCTTGCCTCGTGTGAATGTCGATAGTTAGCCTGCTGCTATCGGTGTATGAATGTGTGTGTGAATGGTAACGTGTAAATGGGAACAGGTCTCCCTTGATAAAGAGTCTCCGGACTCAATGGGATTTACCTGTAGAAATAAAGGTTAAAAAAAAATAAACTGCATAATGAGACCTAAGAAATGTATGTTGTTAATATGCATATGACAGAAAGAATTTATTAAACCAGTGAAACGTTGCTACTTTTTAATACTAAAAGCGTTTTCCTTGATAAGGTAGATATTAGTTAATGTGATTATTTCCCAGAGTTCATAGGGTGACTGACCAGAGTGCGTCCTCACGTGGCGCGTCAGGTGAGTTTTCTGTGAACTGGAGTAGTCGCAGTATGGACACTGGAACGGACGCACGCCTGAAACACAACAACAGTGTGTATTACTACAGGCAGACAGACAGACAGGCAGACAGACAGACAGACAGAGAGACAGGCAGAGAGACAGGCAGAGAGACAGACAGACAGACAGACAGACAGACAGACAGACAGGCAGACAGACAGACAGGCAGAGAGACAGGCAGGCAGGCAGACAGACAGGCCTGAAACACAACAACAGTATGTATTACTACAGACAGAGAGACAGGCAGAGAGACAGACAGGCAGACAGACAGACAGGCAGACAGACAGGCCTGAAACACAACAACAGTATGTATTACTACAGACAGAGAGACAGGCAGACAGACAGACAGGCAGACAGACAGAGAGACAGACAGAGAGACAGACAGACAGACAGATAGACAGGCAGGCAGACAGACAGGCAGGCAGACAGACAGACAGGCAGGCAGACAGACAGGCAGGCAGACAGCAGTACAGAGAGACAGGCAGGCAGGCAGACAGACAGGCAGGCAGGCAGACAGCAGTACAGAGAGACAGACAGACAGGCCTGAAACAAGAACAGTATGCATATTAACACAACAGTATGTAGAAGATATACACCTGTTTTATCACTTACATTTATATTAAAACGTGTGGATAGAAACATAGTTAGTGACAGGAGGAGAGAGGAGAGATGGAGGAGAGAGGAGAGATGGAGGAGAGAGGAGAGATGGAGGAGAGAGGAGAGATGGAGGAGAGAGGAGAGATGGAGGAGAGAGGAGAGATGGAGGAGAGAGGAGAGATGGAGAGAGGTAAGATGGAGGAGAGAGGTAAGATGGAGGAGAGAGGTAAGATGGAGGAGAGAGGTAAGATGGAGGAGAGAGGTAAGATGGAGGAGAGAGGTAAGATGGAGGAGAGAGGAGAGATGGAGGAGAGAGGAGAGAGGAGAGATGGAGGAGAGAGGAGAGATGGAGGAGAGAGGAGAGATGGAGGAGAGAGGAGAGATGGAGGAGAGAGGAGAGAGGAGAGATGGAGGAGAGAGGAGAGATGGAGGAGAGAGGAGAGATGGAGGAGAGAGGTAAGATGGAGGAGAGAGGAGAGATGGAGGAGAGAGGAGAGAGGAGAGATGGAGGAGAGAGGAGAGATGGAGGAGAGAGGAGAGATGGAGGAGAGAGGAGAGAGGAGAGATGGAGGAGAGAGGTAAGATGGAGGAGAGAGGTAAGATGGAGGAGAGAGGTAAGATGGAGGAGAGAGGTAAGATGGAGGAGAGAGGTAAGATGGATGAGAGAGGTAAGATGGAGGAGAGAGGAGAGATGGAGGAGAGAGGAGAGATGGAGGAGAGAGGAGAGATGGAGAGAGGTAAGATGGAGGAGAGAGGTAAGATGGAGGAGAGAGGTAAGATGGAGGAGAGAGGTAAGATGGAGAGAGGTAAGATGGAGGAGAGAGGAGAGATGGAGGAGAGAGGAGAGAGGAGAGATGGAGGAGAGAGGAGAGATGGAGGAGAGAGGTAAGATGGAGGAGAGAGGTAAGATGGAGGAGAGAGGAGAGATGGAGGAGAGAGGAGAGATGGAGGAGAGAGGAGAGATGGAGGAGAGAGGAGAGATGGAGGAGAGAGGTAAGATGGAGGAGAGAGGAGAGATGGAGGAGAGAGGAGAGAGGAGAGATGGAGGAGAGAGGTAAGATGGAGGAGAGAGGTAAGATGGAGGAGAGAGGTAAGATGGAGGAGAGAGGTAAGATGGAGGAGAGAGGAGAGATGGAGGAGAGAGGAGAGATGGAGGAGAGAGGAGAGATGGAGGAGAGAGGTAAGATGGAGGAGAGAGGAGAGATGGAGGAGAGAGGAGAGAGGAGAGATGGAGGAGAGAGGAGAGATGGAGAGAGGTAAGATGGAGGAGAGAGGTAAGATGGAGGAGAGAGGAGAGATGGAGGAGAGAGGTAAGATGGAGGAGAGAGGTAAGAGAGGAGAGAGGTAAGATGGAGGAGAGAGGAGAGATGGAGGAGAGAGGAGAGATGGAGGAGAGAGGAGAGATGGAGGAGAGAGGTAAGATGGAGGAGAGAGGTAAGAGAGGAGAGAGGTAAGATGGAGGAGAGAGGAGAGATGGAGGAGAGAGGTAAGATGGAGGAGAGAGGTAAGATGGAGGAGAGAGGTAAGATGGAGGAGAGAGGTAAGATGGAGGAGAGAGGTAAGATGGAGGAGAGAGGTAAGATGGAGGAGAGAGGTAAGATGGAGGAGAGAGGTAAGAGAGGAGAGAGGTAAGATGGAGGAGAGAGGAGAGATGGAGGAGAGAGGAGAGATGGAGGAGAGAGGAGAGATGGAGGAGAGAGGAGAGATGGAGGAGAGAGGTAAGATGGAGAGAGGAGAGATGGAGGAGAGAGGAGAGATGGAGGAGAGAGGTAAGATGGAGGAGAGAGGTAAGATGGAGAGAGGTAAGATGGAGGAGAGAGGTAAGATGGAGGAGAGAGGAGAGATGGAGAGAGGAGAGATGGAGGAGAGAGGTAAGATGGAGAGAGGTAAGATGGAGGAGAGAGGTAAGATGGAGGAGAGAGGAGAGATGGAGAGAGGAGAGATGGAGGAGAGAGGTAAGATGGAGAGAGGTAAGATGGAGGAGAGAGGTAAGATGGAGGAGAGAGGTAAGATGGAGAGAGGTAAGATGGAGGAGAGAGGTAAGATGGAGGAGAGAGGTAAGATGGAGAGAGGTAAGATGGAGGAGAGAGGTAAGATGGAGGAGAGAGGTGAGATGGAGGAGAGAGGTAAGATGGAGAGAGGTAAGATGGAGGAGAGAGGTAAGATGGAGGAGAGAGGAGAGATGGAGGAGAGAGGAGAGATGGAGGAGAGAGGAGAGATGGAGGAGAGAGGTAAGATGGAGGAGAGAGGTAAGATGGAGGAGAGAGGTGAGATGGAGGAGAGAGGAGAGATGGAGGAGAGAGGTAAGATGGAGGAGAGAGGTAAGATGGAGGAGAGAGGTAAGATGGAGGAGAGAGGTAAGATGGAGGAGAGAGGTAAGATGGAGGAGAGAGGTAAGAGAGGAGAGAGGTAAGATGGAGGAGAGAGGAGAGATGGAGGAGAGAGGAGAGATGGAGGAGAGAGGAGAGATGGAGGAGAGAGGAGAGATGGAGGAGAGAGGTAAGATGGAGAGAGGAGAGATGGAGGAGAGAGGAGAGATGGAGGAGAGAGGTAAGATGGAGGAGAGAGGTAAGATGGAGGAGAGAGGTAAGATGGAGGAGAGAGGAGAGATGGAGAGAGGAGAGATGGAGGAGAGAGGTAAGATGGAGAGAGGTAAGATGGAGGAGAGAGGTAAGATGGAGGAGAGAGGAGAGATGGAGAGAGGAGAGATGGAGGAGAGAGGTAAGATGGAGAGAGGTAAGATGGAGGAGAGAGGTAAGATGGAGGAGAGAGGAGAGATGGAGGAGAGAGGTAAGATGGAGAGAGGTAAGATGGAGGAGAGAGGTAAGATGGAGGAGAGAGGTAAGATGGAGGAGAGAGGTAAGATGGAGAGAGGTAAGATGGAGGAGAGAGGTAAGATGGAGGAGAGAGGTGAGATGGAGGAGAGAGGTAAGATGGAGAGAGGTAAGATGGAGGAGAGAGGTAAGATGGAGGAGAGAGGAGAGATGGAGGAGAGAGGAGAGATGGAGGAGAGAGGAGAGATGGAGGAGAGAGGTAAGATGGAGGAGAGAGGTAAGATGGAGGAGAGAGGTGAGATGGAGGAGAGAGGAGAGATGGAGGAGAGAGGAGAGAGGTAAGATGGAGGAGAGAGGTAAGAGAGGTAAGATGGAGGAGAGAGGTAAGAGAGGTAAGATGGAGGAGAGAGGAGAGATGGAGGAGAGAGGTAAGATGGAGGAGAGAGGTAAGATGGAGAGAGGTAAGATGGAGGAGAGAGGAGAGATGGAGGAGAGAGGTAAGATGGAGGAGAGAGGTAAGATGGAGGAGAGAGGTAAGAGAGGAGAGAGGAGAGATGGAGGAGAGAGGTAAGATGGAGAGAGGTAAGATGGAGGAGAGAGGTAAGATGGATGAGAGAGGAGAGATGGAGGAGAGAGGTAAGATGGAGAGAGGTAAGATGGAGGAGAGAGGTAAGATGGAGGGAGGTAAGATGGAGGAGAGAGGTAAGATGGAGGAGAGAGGTAAGAGAGGAGAGAGGTAAGATGGAGGAGAGAGGTAAGATGGAGGAGAGAGGAGAGATGGAGGAGAGAGGTAAGATGGAGAGAGGTAAGATGGAGAGAGGAGAGATGGAGAGAGGTAAGATGGAGGAGAGAGGTAAGATGGAGGAGAGAGGTAAGATGGAGGAGAGAGGTAAGATGGAGGAGAGAGGTAAGATGGAGGAGAGAGGTGAGATGGAGGAGAGAGGTGAGATGGAGAGAGGTGAGATGGAGGAGAGAGGTAAGATGGAGGAGAGAGGTAAGATGGAGGAGAGAGGTAAGATGGAGGGAGGTAAGATGGAGGAGGGAGGAGAGAGGAGAGAGGAGAGATGGAGGAGAGAGGTAAGATGGAGGAGAGAGGAGAGATGGAGGAGAGAGGTGAGATGGAGGAGAGAGGTGAGATGGAGGAGAGAGGTGAGATGGAGGAGAGAGGTAAGATGGAGGAGAGAGGTAAGATGGAGGAGAGAGGTAAGATGGAGAGAGGAGAGATGGAGGAGAGAGGAGAGATGGAGGAGAGAGGTAAGATGGAGGAGAGAGGTGAGATGGAGGAGAGAGGTGAGATGGAGGAGAGAGGTGAGATGGAGAGAGGTGAGATGGAGAGAGGAGAGATGGAGGAGAGAGGTGAGATGGAGGAGAGAGGTAAGACGTGTGTGTGTATGGGTCTGTATGTATCTTTTTGTGAGTGAGTGACCTCTGTGTGTGTGTGTGTGTGTGTGTGTATTACCTGTCTGTGTGTGAGTGTATGCTACCTGTGTGTGTGTGTGTATTACCTGTCTGTGTGTGAGTGTATGTTACCTGTTTGTGTGTGTGTGTGTGTGTGTGTTACCTGTGTGTGTGTGTGTTACCTGTCTGTCTGTGCGTTACCTGTGTGTGTGTGTGTTACCTGTGTGTGTGTGTGTATGTGTGTTACCTGTGTGTATGTGCTTCCCCTCTGTGTGTGTGTGTGTTACCTGTGTGTGTGTGTTACCTGTCTGTCTGTGCGTTACCTGTGTGTGTGTGTGTTACCTGTGTGTGTGTGTTACCTGTCTGTCTGTGCGTTACCTGTGTGTGTGTGTGTTACCTGTGTGTGTGTGTGTATGTGTGTTACCTGTGTGTATGTGCTTCCCCTCTGTGTGTGTGTGTGTTACCTGTGTGTGTGTGTTACCTGTCTGTCTGTGCGTTACCTGTGTGTGTGTGTGTTACCTGTGTGTGTGTGTTACCTGTCTGTCTGTGCGTTACCTGTGTGTGTGTGTGTGTTACCTGTGTGTGTGTGTGTATGTGTGTTACCTGTGTGTATGTGCTTCCCCTCTGTGTGTGTGTGTGTTACCTGTGTGTGTGTGTTACCTGTCTGTCTGTGCGTTACCTGTGTGTGTGTGTGTTACCTGTGTGTGTGTGTTACCTGTCTGTCTGTGCGTTACCTGTGTGTGTGTGTGTTACCTGTGTGTGTGTGTGTATGTGTGTTACCTGTGTGTATGTGCTTCCCCTCTGTGTGTGTGTGTGTGTCCCTCTGTGTGTGTTACCTGTGTGTGTGTGTGTTACCTGTGTGTGTGTGTGTTACCTGTGTGTGTGTGTTACGTGTGTGTGTGTGTGTGTGTGTGTGTGTTACCTGTGTGTGTGTGCGTTACCTGTGTGTGTGTGCGTTACCTGTGTGTGTGTGTGTGTGTGTGTGTGTGTTACCTGTGTGTGTGTGTGTGTGTGTGTGTGTGTGTGTGTTACCTGTGTGTGTGCGGATGTGTTGGACGTAGTTGCTCTTGCGGTCAGAGAAGTAGGAGCATTGGCTGCAGGTGTGCAGTTTGCTGGGGAAGTGATTCCTCAGGTGTTTCCTCCAATGATACTGGCTCACTGTGGTGTACGGGCAGAGAGTGCACTTAAACACTCTGCGGAGAGAGAGAGAGAGGGAAGGAGGGAGAGGGAGAGAGGGAGGGAGAGGGAGAGGGAGAGAGAGAGGGAGGGAGGGAAGGAGGGAGAGGGAGGGAGGGAGGGGGAGGGAGAGGGAGAGGGAGGGAGGGAGAGAGAGGGGGGGAGAGAGAGGGAGGGAGAGAGAGAGAGGGAGGGAGGGAGAGAGAGAGAGGGAGGGGGAGAGGGAGGGAGACAGGGAGATAGGGAGAGAGAGAGACAGACAGACAGACACACACACACATGCAGAGAGCGAGAGACACAGACAGAGAGAGAAACACATACAAGATGATTAGTAATGACATTATCAGCAAATAGCATTCTTTGCACTGATGGTCTCGTTCGATGTGAGACTGTTTCAGAAATATTTTAAAAGTTCTTCGTAGCTACTGTATGAACAAATAACTACATGCCAAAGTCAGTGTTAAGTCTTACCTGTGATATACGCCCTCTTTGTGTGTGTGTGTCTGTCTGTCTGTCTGTCTGTGTCTGTCTGTCTCTTACCTATGGTCCGCCCCCTCTTTGAGTGTGTGTGTGTGTGTGTGTGTGTGTGTGTGTGTGTGTGTGTGTGTGTGTGTGTCTGTCTGTCTGTCTGTCTGTCTGTCTGTCTGTCGCTTACCTATGGTCCGCCCCCTCCTTGAGTGTGTCTGTCTGTCTGTCTGTCTGTCTGTCTGTCTGACTCTTACCTATGGTCCGCCCCCTCCTTGAGTGTGTCTGTCTGTGTCTGTCTGTCTGTCTGTCTGCCTGCCTGCCTGTCTCTTACCTATGGTCCGCCCCCTCCTTGAGTGTGTCTGTCTGTGTCTGTCTGTCTGTCTGCCTGCCTGCCTGTCTGTCTGTGTCTGTCTGCCTGTCTGCCTGTCTGTCTGACTCTTACCTATGGTCCGCCCCCTCCTTAAATGTGTCTGTCTGTGTCTGTCTGTCTGTCTGTCTGTCTGCCTGCCTGCCTGTCTGTCTGTGTCTGTCTGTCTGCCTGCCTGCCTGTCTGTCTGTCTGCCTGCCTGCCTGTCTGTCTGTCTGACTCTTACCTGTGGTCCGCCCCCTCCTTGCTGTGGTGTTTCAGGTGGGCGATGTAGTGGTCGTATCTGTTGGTGTTATACCCACACCTTTCGCAGCGTATTAACCCTTTACTCTCTGTGTTGGCGTCTTCACTGCAGTTCCCCTCCTCGCCATCGGAGGGCGCCTCCCTCTCTGTCTCTGCTGTATCTGTGTCTTTACCGCGACTCTTACTGCGACCTGTGGATTGATGGATTGATGGACTGAGTGACATTTTTATTTGGAACAGAAATGTTCATACAGAAAAATATTGATGTTACACAGAATAGTAAGCATAACTAGATAGTGTGTGTGTGTGTGTGTGTGTGTGTGTGTGTGTGTGTGTGTGTGTGCGTGCGTGCGTGCGTGCGTGAGTGAGTGAGTGAGTGAGTGAGTGAGTGCGTGAGTGAGTGCGTGCGTGAGTGAGTGCGTGCGTGCGTGCGTGAGTGAGTGAGTGCGTGCGTGAGTGAGTGAGTGAGTGAGTGAGTGAGTGAGTGAGTGAGTGAGTGAGTGAGTGAGTGAGTGAGTGAGTGAGTGAGTGAGTGAGTGGATAACTTGATACATGAATGACAAACACTTGCTGATTGGAATAACATGTTGGAAAAGTGAATTAATTATTATTTTTAACATTTTAATGTATTAATATTATTTATTATCTATTACCTTCCACGCGGTTCACCACCATCATCTTACTGACGCCGTGGGTCCCGAGGTGAGCCACAAAGTCCCGCTCATTCTCTGCCTGGACAG
>CASHTC010000390.1:42500-52500 GCA_949357725.1 Hyperoplus immaculatus
GCAGCCTGAGTATGCGTCGGCCATTTTAAGCAGCACCACCGCTCAGTCGACAGCGCCATAAAGACACGATCGCGTTCAGAACTTCACCCGGAAAACAGCGACTTAACGCGGCCGCGGCGGCGCTGTTTGTCGGGAGCTTTTCAACTCCTCCAGGAGTTTATAAAAGAGGGAATTAATACACACACGAGACCGATTGTCCATTTAACTTTACACAATATGAAAATAAAGGTAAAGTGTGGATAGAAATAGAGGTAAATACTTTAAATCTTTCTGTAAACTGACTTTTGATTGAGGCTTAAAATAGCGGGATTTTGACAGAGGTTTGGTTGAAACAGAAGTTTGTGTAATGTGTACACTTTTACTTTACAGGAGATTTAACTTACCATTATAAGTCCCTGTTGATAATATGGAGATATAAACTAAGTCAGGTAGAGGTTAGAAAGCTTTAAAAAGTCAAAATTTGACGTTTTTGGGATGTTTGGGGGAAAGTTTTGCGGAAGCGAGGAGTGAACTAGTCAAACGCGACACTTTGGCTGTTTTAAGACAAGTTGGTTGAGGTTATGTTATTGTTATATTCCTTACGTTTGCTGCTTAGTATCACGTGTAAGAGGTTAAATGACATGAAAAGGCCTGCTTTGTAGACTTTAACAACTTTAAACTTAAAAATAAATAAATAAATCCACCACATTCCGATTGAAGGTTTAGCGGTTATTACTGAGTTGTTAAACCGAGTTTGATGCATCAAAAGTCGGATCACAGAGCCTGAAACGCCCCGTTCACCCCCGAGTGTTAGCCATGGTGCTGATCAGCCCCGGACAGCGCCTTCTTCTCTTCAACACAGCCTCCATTTTAACACAACTTTCCATCAAAACTCGGTCTAAAAACCCTCTTAAAAAGCCCATTTCCAACCCCCACATAGCCCACACACACTCACCAACTCCTCCGCTACAAACTCCAGCCGCTTTCCCGTCTCTTTCTCACTGATTTCTCACTTTTTCTGTGACTTTTTGTCTAAAACAACCGAGCGAGAGAGACTGTGGAAAAGTGCTGCAGAAGTTTCCGCACATTCCAACACAGCGACGCACGTTGCTGACGTCATTACGTCGCCCGGAGGACAACGGCACGTTTTCTCATGATTTTGATGTGTTAAAAAGTTACCCTGCGTTCCAATTCACATACTCTTTCTTTTTACTACACTACATACTAAAGTACAGAAGAGTTTTAGTCTTTTTACTACACTACATACTAAAGTACAGAAGAGTTTTAGTCTTTTTACTACACTACATACTAAAGCACAGAAGAGTTTTAGTCTTTTTACTACACTACATACTAAAGTACAGAAGAGTTTTAGTCTTTTTACTACACTACATACTAAAGCACAGAAGAGTTTTAGTCTTTTTACTACACTACATACTAAAGCACAGAAGAGTTTTAGTCTTTTTACTACACTACATAGTAAAGCACAGAAGAGTTTTAGTCTTTTTACTACACTACATACTAAAGCACAGAAGAGTTTTAGTCTTTTTACTACACTACATACTAAAGCACAGAAGAGTTTTAGTCTTTTTACTACACTACATACTAAAGCACAGAAGAGTTTTAGTCTTTTTACTACACTACATACTAAAGCACAGAAGAGTTTTAGTCTTTTTACTACACTACATACTAAAGCACAGAAGAGTTTTAGTCTTTTTACTACACTACATACTAAAGCACAGAAGAGTTTTAGTCTTTTTACTACACTACATACTAAAGCACAGAAGAGTTTTAGTCTTTTTACTACACTACATACTAAAGCACAGAAGAGTTTTAGTCTTTTTACTACACTACATACTAAAGTACAGAAGAGTTTTAGTCTTTTTACTACACTACATACTAAAGTACAGAAGAGTTTTAGTCTTTTTACTACACTACATACTAAAGTACAGAAGAGTTTTAGTCTTTTTACTACACTACATACTAAAGTACAGAAGAGTTTTAGTCTTTTTACTACACTACATACTAAAGTACAGAAGAGTTTTAGTCTTTTTACTACACTACATACTAAAGTACAGAAGAGTTTTAGTCTTTTTACTACACTACATACTAAAGTACAGAAGAGTTTTAGTCTTTTTACTACACTACATACTAAAGTACAGAAGAGTTTTAGTCTTTTTACTACACTACATACTAAAGTACAGAAGAGTTTTAGTCTTTTTACTACACTACATACTAAAGTACAGAAGAGTTTTAGTCTTTTTACTACACTACATACTAAAGTACAGAAGAGTTTTAGTCTTTTTACTACACTACATACTAAAGTACAGAAGAGTTTTAGTCTTTTTACTACACTACATACTAAAGTACAGAAGAGTTTTAGTCTTTTTACTACACTACATACTAAAGTACAGAAGAGTTTTAGGGCCACAGACAGGAGAGAAAAAAATCAGATAAGGAAGATTTTTTTTATGTCGAGAAATGCCAAAAATAAAGACGAATACTCCATCATGCTATTTGAGTTAGTGTGGCATCTAGGTATTTTTGGCATAATGCAATTGGCATGCATGTATTGGGAATTTGGGACATCCTAAATCTGGCGTACTAATGTATAATATTATAATCGTGGGTGGGGCAGGTAAATACAAAAACACAAAAATGAGATCAACGCAGCACAAAGAAATAAAACTAAAAAAGCTCAATCTGCTGTTGAGCTGTTTGAGGTGTTGTGATTATTTGTTACTGTTTGAGTTTTTACAGAATGATCGAATGCTCTTCTCCGAAACACGTGAGCAGAGGGGTATACTACAAAGCAAACTCAACAGAGGCCGGCTGTCTTTTTTTGATCTGGTTCAACATAACACATACCCTCGTTTAGAGCTAACCGGTATCACGAAGGCAGTTATCAACCTCTTATGTTGAACGAGGGTTTCAGCTTCAGGCTCTGTGCGCGTCCCCATAAGAGGGGGCGTTTGACCGTCATTTGACTCTGCTTCCGCACAGACTGGACTGATCTTGTGCCGCTAACTTTACACAAACGGACTGATTGTGAGCAGCTGAGTAAAACAAAAGTGTGTCGCCAACTTCATTCAAAAGGAAGAGTTTGTCAGTCTGAATTATTACAGCAGAAATCAGAGCCGAAAAAAACTCTTACTGCAAATAGGCTAAGGAGAGTGGAATGCTGCCAGCATGGAAATTATTTATTTATCTTGCCGATCGTTCTCGCAGTGCGTAACGTGACATTATAAAACAATGAAACGTTGAACTCGGATTTAAACACTATACCATTTAGCCTAATATATAGATAGGCTACTTTGCTATATTTATAGCACTACGCCTATAGTCCCACACTTAAGAATGTAATTTAAGTCTGACACTGTCCCCAAATGAATAGCCTATGGAAAATCACTTTAGTTTTGGGCCACATCATAATGAATACAATTTTGATTTAGACTATTAGCCTTTTATTTGAATCTTACAAATACCAATAGGCCTACATTAAACAACCTGTAGTCTGTATTTTTCGGACAAATATGAATCTATTGTGAGAAGCTTAACCTGCAAGTCTGCAGCGATGTCGAACTGTGACAGCTGTCACCTGTCACGTCCCAACTGTAATCGCTACTGATGAAAAGAAAGAAGCCTACAGTGAAATAATGTTGCAACCTGTGATTTTATAGAACGCTTCATTAAGAGCCAGTGTGTGCAGATCGCCAGGTAAAACCATTTGAGAGGAGAGCATAGAGTGGCGCTGCATATAGCCTAGTAGGGCCTACTGTATGATGAAGCTATAGGTGTGGGCTATTTTACATTTTCAATAACTATGCATGTGGCAAAAAGCCCCAGCGCGATATTACAGTTCACACTGCTGTAAGCCTTATGTCACGGCTTCGTTTCGTTCATTAACTTACTGATCGATAAGTTTAGATGTAACAGTTTACTCAGTGAGAAGTAGGCTATCGATCAGACAATATAGTCAGGTCCGCGGAATTTCTAAATGTGTAGTTTCCTTAAAGGGCAGCGCTCTAAGAGCCGAATTTAAGCTCAAACTCTGGAACAAAAACTGGTCTGAGCAGGGGGGTATACTACGAAACAAACTCAACAGAGCCCGGCTCTCTTTTTTTGATCTGGTTCAACATAACACAAACCCTCGCTCAGAGCTAACCGGTATCACGAAGGCAGTTATCAACCTCTTATGTTGAACGAGGGTTTCAGCTTCAGGCTCTGTGCGCGTCCCCATGAGAGGGGGCGTTTGGCCCGTCATTTGACTCTGCTTCCGCACAGACTGGACTGATCTTGTGCCGCTAACTTTACACTAACGGACTGATTGCGAGCAGCTGACTTCGCTGACTTCACAAGAGTTTGTCAGTCTGAATTATCACAGAACAGCAGAAAACAGAGAGCCGAAAAAAACTTTTACTGCAAATAAGGAGAGAGTGGAATGTTGTCAGAAAATTGGGCAACTGAATTGATTAATTTATTTTACAGATCGTTCTCGCAGTGCGTAACGTGACATTATAAAGCAATTAAAGGTTGAACTCTGATTTAAACAGTACACCATTTAGCCTAGTTGAATGATAATTCTACACTTAATAATCTGATTTAAGTCTGACACTGTCCCCTAGAATAGCATAGCCTATGTGGAAAACCACTGTAGTTTTGGGCCACATCAAAATTAATACAATTTTGATTTTGATTTAGGCTAATAGCCCTTTATTTGCATCTTATAAATACCATTAAAATAAATAGCCTAGATACAAAACCTGTAGTCTGTATTTTCCGGACAAATATGAATCTACTGTGAGAAGCTTAACCTGCGAGTCTGCAGCGATGTCCGAACTGTGACAGCTGTCACCTGTCACGTCCCAACTGTAATCGCTACTGATGAAAAGAAAGAAGCCTACAGTGAAATAATGTTGCAACCTGTGATTTTATAGAACGCTTCATTAAGAGCCAGTGTGTGTAGATCGCCAGGTAAAACCATTTGAGAGGAGAGCATAGAGTGGCGCTGCATAGGTCTAGGCTATTTAACATTTTCTGCATCAATAACTGTATGCATGTGGCAAAAAGCCGCAGCGCGATGTTACAATTCACTCTAATGTAAGCCTTATGCCACGGCCTCGTTTTGTTCATTAACTTACTGATCAATAAGTTTACTGATTTAACGAGTTTCCTCAGTGAGAATATATCGCTCAGACAATATAGTCAGGTCCGCGGGATTTCAAAATGTGTAGTTTCCTTAAAGGGCAGCGCTATAAGAGCCGAATTTAAGCTCAAACTCTGCAACAAAAACTGGTCTGGGCAGGTTAGCCGTGCAGCCTCTGTTACCACGGTGATCTAGCCAGGTAAAAAGAGAGCCACCTTTCGTGATACTGAAAACTCTGGCTTTAGACTCAACAGACCTCGCTCAGCCCTTAATCTCGCTTCGTAGTATACCCCTTTGAGCACATCCTACCTGTGATGAAATGCAGGAAAAACCACCTGTCAATCAATGTCGGCGTATAGGGCCGAGCAAGTTTACATTTTTTTCTAGTCCATATTTCCACCTTGTAATGCTGCTGTTGATTTATTTTATATTAATTATTTGTAAGAGAGCAGCCACTTGAGTTATATGTTTTTGCTCTGTTATCTAAAGTATGAACGGTAGTGAATTGTTGAACTCTAATTGAAACAATGTGGAATATTTAAACATACTAGTATTTATTAGTGTGAATGCTGGAGCATTCACACTTTGTATGGATAACAAGTGTTTTGTTACAAACCCATTGTGTAAAAGCCTAGAAGAAAAATACTGAGGAGCTAAATATTTTCAATTTGACATGAAAAACACAAACAGTCCTCTCACCTCAAAGGCAGCAGTCTAATTCAAAGGAATAGGTGACCTCTGATCCCAATTCTGGATATTTGAATACCAAAATTTCACAGACAGCGCCTTCTGGTTCCGAGATATTGTGACAACCAACCCGTGTGACAAATGACCCCGTTCTCCCCTACAAAATGTATATCTATTGAAGGAAACTTCTGATTTTCATTTATTTTTGTTTTCCTAAAAAAACTGGTATGTTATAAAATAAACAATTTCATGAGACAGAATTTCACCCTTTCATCAAAGAAAATATTACGTAATTTGTGTGAAATAAACAAAAAAATTATTCAAACTGTAAAGATTAACACACACACACACACCTGAAATCAGCTGTAGTATAGGAGAGGAGAGAGATGAGAGTGTGTGTTTGTGAGTGTGTGTCGTCTGCCACCTTGTGGAAATGCTAATAACTACATGAATGAAAATGCTTAAAAAATTTACGTTTAACCCATAGATGTTAGATAACCAGGTAAATCACAAATACAGGGCAACTATATTAACAATATACATTACACTTTTAAAAACATGCTGAAAATGCATTTATTTAAGACCTGTACATAGTATTTTTTTTATTTATAAAATTACAAAAGGTTGCATCCGAAATCTGCACTGTAAAATCTTTGGACACTTATATGATGTAAAAATGAAATACATTTTTTAACTCTGGCTTTATCCAACATCTAGATTTTAAGTTTGTTAGAGAGATGCACATTCACACAGCCCTGCAGTTCGATAATAAGTCAGAAAAACTTCCCATATGGCGCATTGTCCTGATTTACTTTGAAAAGCATTTCTCAGATTCATTTTTCATTGTTTACAGATGTCTTCAGAGAGTGTGCAGGAGTACAGAGTGATGGAATATATCCCGGTGAGTGCCTACATCTATCTATCTATCTATCTATCTATCTATCTATCTATCTATCTATCTATCTATCTATCTATCTATCTATCTATCTATCTATCTATCTATCTATCTATCTATCTATCTATCTATCTATCTATCTATCTATCTATCTATCTATCTATCTATCTATCTATCTATCTATCTATTTTATTGTGAAGGCTTTAGCTGGAAGTGAAATAACGTTGTGTGTGTATGTGTGTCTAGCTAATGTCACCCCTTACCTTCCTGAGGGTGACGTCATTACGTATGTTACGTTTTGATGATTCTCTGACTCCCCTCCGTCGTTGGATCGACACCAAACTTTGTTCGCCGTCACTTCTACAGAACTTTACGGTGGGAACTGACTGTTCCCGTTCAAAATAACGAGCTAAAAACTGCTTGTTTTATTGATATTTTATATTAAAGTGATTTTTCGCGGGCTGTTTAAGCCTACTGCGCTCCCAGCAGTGTTTTGTAACGGCTTTTCTAACGGAACCAGGAGCTTTATAGAGTCAACGGTCGAAGCTAACCGCTGCTAACCGTTAACCAGCCGTCCAGTAGGTTTTACTGAAGTCGTGAATTCGTTATTTTCTGCCTCTTTTTGATGTTTTTCACCATTATAATTTGACCTAAAACTACGAGATTAACTCCCAAACTCTCCCGCGGACTTCAGTGGATGTAAACGGGGCTTTATTTCCTCCTCTTAGGGCTGTTTTTTGAATTTTTTTCCACCTTTTGACTTTGAAACTTCCAGGCTCTTCCGCGGTCTTCAGCCGAGATGGAGCCCGAGAACAGCAGCTAACGAGCGGGTAACGGAGAACCGTGAGACCCCGCCGCCAGTGCAAGCAACGTTTCTGCCCATTGGAGATATTTTTCTCCTCTCCTTCTCTAGTCTAAGTAAGTTTATTTCTATTATAACACAATTAATTCATACTCAAGGCTTTACACGTGTTTTACAAGGGCTTTGAATTACATTAATATACTTTTTATCATTATAAAAAGACATAAGAAAACATTTAAATTCTATTTTAGCCGAGACACTGAAGGGAACATTTTTTTTTCAAGCACTGGTCAATTTCTAGATTTGTGTCTGTCTGTCTTCCATAACATGTCTTCTTTCATACTAGTATAAATCAAAGGTCCAACATGTACATTCAGGTGTTTATTTGACTAAACCTTGTCTGTTTGCGTCTGTATATTTCTCCTATACAACCATCTTTAACGGACATTATCTCAACATTAGTTTTTTTTTTCAATACTCTGAACCGAAAATCTCAACTTGTAAAGCACTTACATCAACTAAACTTTCCATAATCATTCTCAGCACTATTCTGAAGGTTATTACTGAAGGATTCATATGTTGTTTGTTGTATGATGAATGATAGCCTTCATTTTCTTCTTAAAACATGCTGAAAGTAAATTTTTAAGACCTGTATATACAGTATTTTTTTTATTTATGAAATGAAAAAAGGCTGTATCCAAATTCTGATCAGTAAAAAGGCGTTTGACAATACTTTGTTGTTAAAATGATAATGCCAAATTTACACAATCACAGTTTTTCTCAGCTGCTTTGGTGCTTTTCTCTGATCAGAATGAAAATTCTCATAACTATTAGTTCAACCTCCGCAACATTTAGTCATTTGAGCACATCATAGTGTGAGTAGCAATTTCTCCTTCCTCGGAACAAATCGCAAATGCTTGTATGACGTGTGGAAAAAGATTTTTAAAACATTAAAATAAATTAAATATATATATATATATATATATATTGTTTAATAGAAAATAAATAAAAAAAAATGGCTTAAAGCTGCAGTGTGTAGAATTTGGGGTTTTATTTCCTCGCAGATTTTGTAGAAAGTAATTATAATATCCATAAGTACATTTAATTTAGTGCATAATAGCTGAATTTTTTTTTTTTTATTATAATTTTTTCCCTTAGAAAGGGTCTCGTATATGTCCATATTTCTGCATATCTTGGACCAAGGCCTTGTGCCGCCATCTTGAAAGCGTCATAGTTGGAATGTCATCAGGTGCATTGTTTATTTTTTTTTATTAAACAATATATATATATTTATATTTTAAATGTATTCTAATGTTTTAAAAATCCTTTTCAACACGTTTTTTCTTCTTCCTGTTGATTTGATAATGTACATCTCTTTGACATTTTTTTATTAATTTATTTTTAACGTTTTATTTTAACTTTATTTAATTGAAGTCTTTTTTATTATTATGTGTTTTTATTACAAACTGTTTTTAATACGTTTTTTTCTTCTTTATAATTCCACTACTGAATGTTAAACATTATTGAATGACGACGCTGCTGCTGACGGCACATAGCACCTTATGCACTTTATATCTTGGCACTTTTTTGGCACGTCATGACTTTTTTTTTTTTTTTTTTTTTTTTTTTTAATCTTTCTTTAACCAGGAAAGTCCCATTGAGATTAAAAAGCTCTTTTTGGAGGGAGTCCTGGCCAAGAGGCAGCAACACGTTACATGTTCACTCACAATATTACACTCACAACATATAGACAGGAATTAAAATGATAAAGAGCTGTTTTCAAATAAAATCAGAAAAACAGTTACAAGTAAAAGAGGTCTGAAATGCTCTCAGCTTAGACTTAAAAGCGTTCAAAGAAATCATTTCGGTCAATTTAAAATCTTTTTGTAGCCAGTTCCATGTGGTGGGAGCAGAATGGATGAAAGACCTTTTTCCTGATTCTGTGCGTGCAAACGGAACTGACATTTAACTTTATGGCTATGACAAGTGCCAGGTTGTTCATTGTTACACACAGGTTGAAATGAAAAGGACAGATAAGAAAACTACTTATGACACTTCAAAACGGCGACTGTGTCTCAGGTGATAGAGCGGGTCGGCCGATGATCAAAGGGTTGAAGGTTCGATCCCCGCCCTGCTACCTGTGTCATAGTTGTTGTGTCCTTGGGCAAGACACTTCACCCACCTTGCCTCGTGTGAATGTCGATAGTTAGCCTGCTGCTATCGGTGTGTGAATGTGTGTGTGAATGGTAACGTGGGAAAGGAAAACAGGTCTCCCTTGAAAAAGAGTCTTCGGACTCAATGGGATTTACCTGGAGAAATAAAGGTTGAGAGAGAAAACAAACAATAAAAGAAACATAATCCCTCCCAAGTCACTGTCAGTTCACAAAGATTGGAATTTTTTCATTTTTTCATTTAACTTTTATTTATCCTCCAGAGACCAATTGAGGGGTGACCCTCATTTACAATGACGTCGAGTTCAAAACAAATTCAAAGG
>CASHTC010000392.1:5000-10000 GCA_949357725.1 Hyperoplus immaculatus
TACATCCCCTTCGATGGTCCTATCAATACTCCTCATGTCTCCTTCCACGCTCCACACATCCCACTGGACGGTCACTTATCAGGTGCGGCCCTTAGGCTTCACACGCACCAACTGCTTAAACAGCTTACATGTATCCGAGGTCTGCAGCAGGGTCCTTCTGCTCAGAAACTTTGCGAAAGATCGGGCGCGTTTCTTCTCCAGGCCCATGCGGCTCAATAGTCTCATGTTTCTCCCGTGCCACTTCCCCCTTGCCCCAATGGGGAAGCCAAACACAGATACTTCCGTCACTCCGGGGCACTGTCTCATCACAGCATTCCTGAACTTTAGGTATTTATTTACCTTCCCTCTCTCCGCCTCGTGGAGGGTGTCTTCCGAGCTCTCAAAGGGCAGGGTCACGTCGACAATCATTGCTTGGGTCCCCTTAATCATTACCAGGTCGGGGACCCCCACCTCTCCATCCTCTGCGGTCATGTGCTTCTCCACCCTCACCGTCCAGTTTTGTCTGGCTGCTTGGTCTGCTAGCAGTCCACATATGTTATTGTGTCTTCTCATCCTGTTTGCCTTAAGACTTGAGCACCTACCCAGGATGTGTCTCAAGGTTTCACATCCATTCCGGCAGAGGCGGCATAACATGCTCCCCGGTGCCTTCCCTCTCCTTGTCTGCCGCCGGGACGGTAGAATGTTGGTCCTAGCCTGCAGGGCCAAGATTGTGGCTGATTGGGACATCTGCCTCTCCGCTGGATGGATGAGCCAGTTATTGCTTATCTTATCGTCCTTAAAGACCACCGTTCCACAGCCTTGTGCTTTCAAGGTACACCAGCGATCGAACTCCGAAGCCTGCCAATTAAGTGTGGAGACGGCCTTAGCCGTGATGTCGTTCGCTGACTCGTACATCGGCAGGGGGTTAGGGTCCCTATGACTCTTTCGGATCGCATCCCACCTGGCCACCAGGGTTTTACCCAGGACAGTGGCTCTAAACGTCGCTCGAGTCAGCTCGTCCTGGGAATGCCATAGTCTGGACATTCTTTTGAGCTGGAGGATGGGAATCACCGAGTGCAACTTAGGTATGCCCAGGCCCCCGTCCCTGGGCCTAGCATAGAGCAAGCCGTCTGTCGTGGATGGTGAGATGTGCAGCCATCTCTTCACCGCCTCCCTTATAAGCCGGTCAGTCGAGGCCAGAGCAGCATCTCCAATGGCGGTTACGTTCGCCACGTA
Source organism: Hyperoplus immaculatus (assembly GCA_949357725.1). NCBI lineage: Eukaryota > Metazoa > Chordata > Actinopteri > Uranoscopiformes > Ammodytidae > Hyperoplus > Hyperoplus immaculatus. Next base: position 6,216 of record CASHTC010000392.1, read on the forward strand.
TATGGTCCTAGGCATGGCGTACTTTTTCAACAAATCGACTTTCTGGGTCGGCCTTAGGCGGGATTCCGTGATTTTCTGAAGCAATGTCTGAACAATCTGTACTAGAGGGGCTTTTAGGACCCCTCGTCTCGGGTCTATCTCTACCCCGAGATATTTCACCGTGTCCCCTGGGCCCACCATCCTCAAAAGCGTACCATCAATGGACCAGGGTTGACAGTCGTTTATCTTGCACGTCCGGCCGGAGTGGGACAACAAAAAGCCATGACATTTGTTGGGGTTGGTCCGCAGGCCCGTGAGACTCGCGAACTTCTCCAAAATAGCTAGGTTCCTCTGCATACCCAGGGAGGAGTCGCTCAATAAGACCAAGTCGTCAGCGAACGCCAGCGCTGTTATCCTCGCCGCACCGCAGGTAAAGGCGGTGCCCCTGATTTCCAACATTCGGAGGAGAGGGTCTATTGCCAGGTTAAATAGCAACGGAGAGAGGGGGTCCCCTTGCTTAACCCCCTTACTCATGACAATTCTCCCCGTCCGGCCTTGTCTCGTTGTCACTTTGGTGAAGCAGTCTTTATAGCAGCTCGATATCAGGTTGATAATGGAAGTGTCCACACTTCTGCGTTCGAGCACTTGCAGGAGGTGTTTGTGCGAAATCGAGTCGAACGCCTTGGCGAAGTCAATGAAGACCACTGCTAAAGCCCGTCTATCCCTCCTGCATTGTCTCATCAGGCCAGTTAGTGTGGCCAGATTCTCCTCACAGCCTGGGGCCTCAATGAATCCCCTCTGTCTCACATGGACTCCACAGGCGTCTGTCAATCGTCTGTGTAGCACACCAGATAGAGCTCTAACGACGATCGAGCTAATTGTGATAGGCCGCCACTGGTGAATGTCGTTTCTTAGGGCCGCGTCAGCTGTTTTGGGCAATAAGGTTGTCCTGCTGCCCTTCAGGCTTCTGGGCAATTTCCCCGTTAAAAGCATCGCGTTGAACAGGCTTGCCAGTTTCCTACCGTCCGGATCCCATCTGAGCAGGTCTGCTTTCCGAATACCATCTGGGCCTGGCGCTGAGCCGGTCTTCATTCTCTTAATCGTGGCTAGGACTTCCTTAGAGTCAAAAGGGCAGCAGAATGGACCATTGTCTGCGCATGGTAGCGCCGCAAACTGGCCTAGGTCAACATAGCCATCCACACTCCCCCAAATCTTGGTGTAGGCAATTTCAACGAGTTTCGGGTCAACTTCACACGTGGCCTCACCCATCGCATCAAGAATCATCTTGGCCGCCATGGCTTTGTTCTTGTTGTACACAGTTCTCATGGACGGTCGGTAGGGTCGACCTTTAGTCTTGATGGGCCTAGCCACGCGGATAAGCCTGTTTTTCCTCCTCTTACCCCCAATAGTTTTCTGCAGCTGCCTAACATAAGCGCCGATGGTCTGTGCGCAGACTGCTAGGGGGTCAAGCGTTCCATCCTCCTCATGCCCTGCCAGCGCCCTGGTAATCATGTCTTTCACCACATCCACTTTGGGGGCTAGTGGCAGTGGTGTTTCGATATCTTGGAGCCCACTGAGATGCAGCCCCAAGGCAGTTGGCCGGTCAGCCATTGCCATTGCCTCTTTATACATGGCATTACTCCTGACAGTCACTTGTCGGAGGGTAAACCTGTGCAGGTGCCTTCTTGCAATCATACACTTTTTGGGGCTCGGTTTGTCACCGTGGAACAGTGCTTCCAGGTAACCAATTTCACTGTCATTCCAAGCCATCTTGGATACTTTTCCTGCATCTGCCTTGCACTTGACCGCGTATGTGTTGGCTCAGACCTCTTTGGGATCCAAAGGATTTCACGCACAACTTACACGATTGATCGCCACTTTTTTCCTTTTTCCTTTCCATAGATCCACATTGGGCTGCATGGCGAATTGCCGAACCTGCCATTCGGCACGATGTCGCACATTTCCTGCATATGAACAGAGTCTTCCTTGGTCGATGCACCTTTTTGAAGTGATTGGTGGCCTCCTTAAGGTTGGTAAGAACCTCCTCACACAGGGTACAGACTTGTCCCACCCACGGCACTCTCAAGCCGAGGATCACAGTGTTGGGCAGTGCCCTCTTGTTCGTCCAGATCTTCCTCCACTCCTTATTCCAACTCATAAGAAGTATGCTTTTCTCGATGCCTGTCGGAGGAAACAGGGCACGCTTGGCCGTACTCCTGTTAATCGGCTTTGTAGGGCTTGACCTACTCAATTTTCCTGGTGTCGAGCCCAGTGTTCTCACTGATAACAACTCACAGTCACATATTGTCGTTTTCTTAAGGCGGCCCGGACTGAGGGACAGAGAGCCTTCCCCTGGCCTGATTCGGGTGAGACCCGGAGGCACACTCCGGAGCGGAGTAAACATTTGGGAAAGTGCAACCCAAGATGTCTAATGCAGGCGCCGTTGAATGAATATCGCTGGCAAATATCTTCCGTGGAAAAATCTTCGATAGTAACTGAGTATCACATCCAATTTAACACTTCCCTCCACCTGGACATAGCATCAAGACATTAATCCTCGTAGCAAGGTCTTAAGATGGTAGCTCATCCATCAATGGCCCTTAACCATCGTGGCCAGAGTTGAAGAACTCTTAGGGGGCAGTGTCCCCTCTTGGTCACCTTATCATTAGCGAGGGCAATGTACGAGATCATTCTTATGACAGGAAAACATCCTTCACGCAGTTTGACACCCAGTCTTTGCACCCGCAAGCGGGAGGGGGTAAGGTCCCCTCATGGTTCTCTGCGGTTCAAGGTCCTAATGCATAGATCCACTCACAGTTATTGTGGGACTCTTGCGTGGGACTCAATAGAAGGTCCTGGTCACCGGAGGATACTTTTCATCCATCTAGCACTTCAATGTGTAGCACACGGACGGAAGGGGGCAAGGTCCCCTCATGGTTCACGTGTATTTCGAGGCCCAGGGCAAAGCATTCTTGGGGGGCAAAGTTATCCCAAAGCCATCTTGTAATTCCTTCGACAGCCGTACAAAGAAAGGGGCTCGGGTCACAGAAGTACCCCATTTCCAATCCGGCCCCCTGACGCGGTGTTCGCAGGCACACGGGGGTAAAGTCCCCTTAGGGTAATTGTGTATTTTATGCGTGGACAACGCAAAGGACAGTCTCAGAGTCGTGAAGACAAGTCCTATCCATCAGGCACACGGACAGTGCAATCCGGAAGAAAAGGTCCCCTCAAAAACAGGTGTAGTACCGGACTGGTCCACATGGTGCACAACCCCCCAGTCCGAACATTGAGACCCCATCCACAAGCCCTACAGTAGCGCCAGGTCTGGGGGTGCATGTCCCCACATCGCTCATCAGGTCTTCGGGGGACCCCTGTTGGCTTCCATATCCCCTCCATTTACAATCTTCTATTCATTGATTCCGGCCTTGACTTGGGCCTGATAAATGCACGCATCCCCGAAGGTCAGCGCTCGTTGGCATGTATTAGCTCTAGAATTGCCACAGTTATCCAAGTAACGTTGGAGCGATCAAAGGAACCATAACTGATTTAATGAGCCATTCGCAGTTTCACTGTACCGGCGGTGTGTACTTAGACTTGCATGGCTTAATCTTTGAGACAAGCATATGCTACTGGCAGGATCAACCAGGTAGCCCCTCGCCTCGCGGGGGGGTGGCCGGACGCCCGGCGCACCCGCCAACCGCGCGCAGAGGTGCGGGGGCCCTGCCGTGGACTCCCAGCCCTTGCGGGCGTGGAGGCGTCAGGGCCCGATATCGATTAGTGGGGTCCCGTGCGTTGCGGGTAGGGTT
>CASHTC010000392.1:15000-22500 GCA_949357725.1 Hyperoplus immaculatus
TGGCCGACCCTACTGTTAGAGCAACTTAAGGTTACCCCCGCCTCTTATCACATGCCCTTCCGTAAGGCAGCAAGCCGAGTATCCTCCTGCTGTCATGCCAGACCAGGAGAATACTTACCGGGGGCAGGGGGGGGGCATTCCCCCCACTCCACTCCCAGTCCGACCGACCCTACGGTCCCACCGTAGGGACCAGGACATCTGCACCACAACCCACCTCGACCCGACATAGGCAACAAGCCGCGCATCCCCCTCATCAATCTGTCTCAGGGACACTCACCAGGAGTGGGGAACGCCACCCACTTGTATTCCCGGCCTGACCGACCCCACTGTCAGGACGACGCAGGACCACCGTCATCTCTATATCGCATCAACCCGATGCAAGGCAACAAGCCGTGTGCTCTCCTGCTGACGAACCAGCCCAGGGGAGCACTCACCAGGAGCAGGGGGGGGGCTCTCCTCCCACTCTACACCCAGACCGACCGACCCTGCCACTCAGTCCCAGAGGTCGGGACATTTGCACCACAACCCACACCGCTCCGATTCCGGGCAGCCAGCCTCCCGTCCCCTTCATCACTCTGTCTTGGGGACACCTGTCAGAAGCAGGGGGGGCGCCCCCCCTCTCGCACCCCTGACACAGGCCAAACCAACTGTCGGAACAATGTAGACCACCAGTCACCATACTCCGCAACAACCGAACCCAAGACAACAGGCTCTGTTCCCCCGCGTTAGACCATACTAGGGGAACAAAGTAGGAGAAGCACGCCCCTGGTGCTCTTACCTTCTCCTTTTTTTTTTTTTTTTTTTTTTTTCCACAATGAACAAACAATAACAATCAGAATGAACACTCAGATAACTCACTCGAACTCCTTCAGGTAATTCCACCGGGATAACAGGGGGGCCAGGCGATGTACTTTCCTCGTCCACAGGCATGCAACGTTTTCACGTGCACCTCGTCGGGTCTCCTGACGAGCCCGTTACCAGTCCAGCCTCAATGACTGTTGATGCCCCCGGCCTTCCTCCATGGGTGTGTTAGCCACACGCTCCATCAGGGCCCGAGCCCTGTTCATGCCCCGCTTGCGACCTCCGATCGTACATCCCCTTCGATGGTCCTATCAATACTCCTCATGTCTCCTTCCACGCTCCACACATCCCACTGGACGGTCACTTATCAGGTGCGGCCCTTAGGCTTCACACGCACCAACTGCTTAAACAGCTTACATGTATCCGAGGTCTGCAGCAGGGTCCTTCTGCTCAGAAACTTTGCGAAAGATCGGGCGCGTTTCTTCTCCAGGCCCATGCGGCTCAATAGTCTCATGTTTCTCCCGTGCCACTTCCCCCTTGCCCCAATGGGGAAGCCAAACACAGATACTTCCGTCACTCCGGGGCACTGTCTCATCACAGCATTCCTGAACTTTAGGTATTTATTTACCTTCCCTCTCTCCGCCTCGTGGAGGGTGTCTTCCGAGCTCTCAAAGGGCAGGGTCACGTCGACAATCATTGCTTGGGTCCCCTTAATCATTACCAGGTCGGGGACCCCCACCTCTCCATCCTCTGCGGTCATGTGCTTCTCCACCCTCACCGTCCAGTTTTGTCTGGCTGCTTGGTCTGCTAGCAGTCCACATATGTTATTGTGTCTTCTCATCCTGTTTGCCTTAAGACTTGAGCACCTACCCAGGATGTGTCTCAAGGTTTCACATCCATTCCGGCAGAGGCGGCATAACATGCTCCCCGGTGCCTTCCCTCTCCTTGTCTGCCGCCGGGACGGTAGAATGTTGGTCCTAGCCTGCAGGGCCAAGATTGTGGCTGATTGGGACATCTGCCTCTCCGCTGGATGGATGAGCCAGTTATTGCTTATCTTATCGTCCTTAAAGACCACCGTTCCACAGCCTTGTGCTTTCAAGGTACACCAGCGATCGAACTCCGAAGCCTGCCAATTAAGTGTGGAGACGGCCTTAGCCGTGATGTCGTTCGCTGACTCGTACATCGGCAGGGGGTTAGGGCCCCTATGACTCTTTCGGATCGCATCCCACCTGGCCACCAGGGTTTTACCCAGGACAGTGGCTCTAAACGTCGCTCGAGTCAGCTCGTCCTGGGAATGCCATAGTCTGGACATTCTTTTGAGCTGGAGGATGGGAATCACCGAGTGCAACTTAGGTATGCCCAGGCCCCCGTCCCTGGGCCTAGCATAGAGCAAGCCGTCTGTCGTGGATGGTGAGATGTGCAGCCATCTCTTCACCGCCTCCCTTATAAGCCGGTCAGTCGAGGCCAGAGCAGCATCTCCAATGGCGGTTACGTTCGCCACGTATATGGTCCTAGGCATGGCGTACTTTTTCAACAAATCGACTTTCTGGGTCGGCCTTAGGCGGGATTCCGTGATTTTCTGAAGCAATGTCTGAACAATCTGTACTAGAGGGGCTTTTAGGACCCCTCGTCTCGGGTCTATCTCTACCCCGAGATATTTCACCGTGTCCCCTGGGCCCACCATCCTCAAAAGCGTACCATCAATGGACCAGGGTTGACAGTCGTTTATCTTGCACGTCCGGCCGGAGTGGGACAACAAAAAGCCATGACATTTGTTGGGGTTGGTCCGCAGGCCCGTGAGACTCGCGAACTTCTCCAAAATAGCTAGGTTCCTCTGCATACCCAGGGAGGAGTCGCTCAATAAGACCAAGTCGTCAGCGAACGCCAGCGCTGTTATCCTCGCCGCACCGCAGGTAAAGGCGGTGCCCCTGATTTCCAACATTCGGAGGAGAGGGTCTATTGCCAGGTTAAATAGCAACGGAGAGAGGGGGTCCCCTTGCTTAACCCCCTTACTCATGACAATTCTCCCCGTCCGGCCTTGTCTCGTTGTCACTTTGGTGAAGCAGTCTTTATAGCAGCTCGATATCAGGTTGATAATGGAAGTGTCCACACTTCTGCGTTCGAGCACTTGCAGGAGGTGTTTGTGCGAAATCGAGTCGAACGCCTTGGCGAAGTCAATGAAGACCACTGCTAAAGCCCGTCTATCCCTCCTGCATTGTCTCATCAGGCCAGTTAGTGTGGCCAGATTCTCCTCACAGCCTGGGGCCTCAATGAATCCCCTCTGTCTCACATGGACTCCACAGGCGTCTGTCAATCGTCTGTGTAGCACACCAGATAGAGCTCTAACGACGATCGAGCTAATTGTGATAGGCCGCCACTGGTGAATGTTGTTTCTTAGGGCCGCGTCAGCTGTTTTGGGCAATAAGGTTGTCCTGCTGCCCTTCAGGCTTCTGGGCAATTTCCCCGTTAAAAGCATCGCGTTGAACAGGCTTGCCAGTTTCCTACCGTCCGGATCCCATCTGAGCAGGTCTGCTTTCCGAATACCATCTGGGCCTGGCGCTGAGCCGGTCTTCATTCTCTTAATCGTGGCTAGGACTTCCTTAGAGTCAAAAGGGCAGCAGAATGGACCATTGTCTGCGCATGGTAGCGCCGCAAACTGGCCTAGGTCAACATAGCCATCCACACTCCCCCAAATCTTGGTGTAGGCAATTTCAACGAGTTTCGGGTCAACTTCACACGTGGCCTCACCCATCGCATCAAGAATCATCTTGGCCGCCATGGCTTTGTTCTTGTTGTACACAGTTCTCATGGACGGTCGGTAGGGTCGATCTTTAGTCTTGATGGGCCTAGCCACGCGGATAAGCCTGTTTTTCCTCCTCTTACCCCCAATAGTTTTCTGCAGCTGCCTAACATAAGCGCCGATGGTCTGTGCGCAGACTGCTAGGGGGTCAAGCGTTCCATCCTCCTCATGCCCTGCCAGCGCCCTGGTAATCATGTCTTTCACCACATCCACTTTGGGGGCTAGTGGCAGTGGTGTTTCGATATCTTGGAGCCCACTGAGATGCAGCCCCAAGGCAGTTGGCCGGTCAGCCATTGCCATTGCCTCTTTATACATGGCATTACTCCTGACAGTCACTTGTCGGAGGGTAAACCTGTGCAGGTGCCTTCTTGCAATCATACACTTTTTGGGGCTCGGTTTGTCACCGTGGAACAGTGCTTCCAGGTAACCAATTTCACTGTCATTCCAAGCCATCTTGGATACTTTTCCTGCATCTGCCTTGCACTTGACCGCGTATGTGTTGGCTCAGACCTCTTTGGGATCCAAAGGATTTCACGCACAACTTACACGATTGATCGCCACTTTTTTCCTTTTTCCTTTCCATAGATCCACATTGGGCTGCATGGCGAATTGCCGAACCTGCCATTCGGCACGATGTCGCACATTTCCTGCATATGAACAGAGTCTTCCTTGGTCGATGCACCTTTTTGAAGTGATTGGTGGCCTCCTTAAGGTTGGTAAGAACCTCCTCACACAGGGTACAGACTTGTCCCACCCACGGCACTCTCAAGCCGAGGATCACAGTGTTGGGCAGTGCCCTCTTGTTCGTCCAGATCTTCCTCCACTCCTTATTCCAACTCATAAGAAGTATGCTTTTCTCGATGCCTGTCGGAGGAAACAGGGCACGCTTGGCCGTACTCCTGTTAATCGGCTTTGTAGGGCTTGACCTACTCAATTTTCCTGGTGTCGAGCCCAGTGTTCTCACTGATAACAACTCACAGTCACATATTGTCGTTTTCTTAAGGCGGCCCGGACTGAGGGACAGAGAGCCTTCCCCTGGCCTGATTCGGGTGAGACCCGGAGGCACACTCCGGAGCGGAGTAAACATTTGGGAAAGTGCAACCCAAGATGTCTAATGCAGGCGCCGTTGAATGAATATCGCTGGCAAATATCTTCCGTGGAAAAATCTTCGATAGTAACTGAGTATCACATCCAATTTAACACTTCCCTCCACCTGGACATAGCATCAAGACATTAATCCTCGTAGCAAGGTCTTAAGATGGTAGCTCATCCATCAATGGCCCTTAACCATCGTGGCCAGAGTTGAAGAACTCTTAGGGGGCAGTGTCCCCTCTTGGTCACCTTATCATTAGCGAGGGCAATGTACGAGATCATTCTTATGACAGGAAAACATCCTTCACGCAGTTTGACACCCAGTCTTTGCACCCGCAAGCGGGAGGGGGTAAGGTCCCCTCATGGTTCTCTGCGGTTCAAGGTCCTAATGCATAGATCCACTCACAGTTATTGTGGGACTCTTGCGTGGGACTCAATAGAAGGTCCTGGTCACCGGAGGATACTTTTCATCCATCTAGCACTTCAATGTGTAGCACACGGACGGAAGGGGGCAAGGTCCCCTCATGGTTCACGTGTATTTCGAGGCCCAGGGCAAAGCATTCTTGGGGGGCAAGGTTATCCCAAAGCCATCTTGTAAGTCCTTCGACAGCCGTACAAAGAAAGGGGCTCGGGTCACAGAAGTACCCCATTTCCAATCCGGCCCCCTGACGCGGTGTTCGCAGGCACACGGGGGTAAAGTCCCCTTAGGGTAATTGTGTATTTTATGCGTGGACAACGCAAAGGACAGTCTCAGAGTCGTGAAGACAAGTCCTATCCATCAGGCACACGGACAGTGCAATCCGGAAGAAAAGGTCCCCTCAAAAACAGGTGTAGTACCGGACTGGTCCACATGGTGCACAACCCCCCAGTCCGAACATTGAGACCCCATCCACAAGCCCTACAGTAGCGCCAGGTCTGGGGGTGCATGTCCCCACATCGCTCATCAGGTCTTCGGGGGACCCCTGTTGGCTTCCATATCCCCTCCATTTACAATCTTCTATTCATTGATTCCGGCCTTGACTTGGGCCTGATAAATGCACGCATCCCCGAAGGTCAGCGCTCGTTGGCATGTATTAGCTCTAGAATTGCCACAGTTATCCAAGTAACGTTGGAGCGATCAAAGGAACCATAACTGATTTAATGAGCCATTCGCAGTTTCACTGTACCGGCGGTGTGTACTTAGACTTGCATGGCTTAATCTTTGAGACAAGCATATGCTACTGGCAGGATCAACCAGGTAGCCCCTCGCCTCGCGGGGGGGTGGCCGGACGCCCGGCGCACCCGCCAACCGCGCGCAGAGGTGCGGGGGCCCTGCCGTGGACTCCCAGCCCTTGCGGGCGTGGAGGCGTCAGGGCCCGATATCGATTAGTGGGGTCCCGTGCGTTGCGGGTAGGGTTTGAGTAACACTGTGTTCACCGGAGGCCCCGCCGCGGTACGGGCGGGCTTCCCCGGGGGGGGAAGCCACCACCCAGCGTCGGGGTCCGTCGTAGGACATCTGGGGGAGACGGGGCATCTTGATCTCGCTACCCAGCGGTCGACCGTGAGGAGGCGGGGGGCCGCTGACCCGCCGCCGTGGCCCTCGCGGCCATAGAGGCGAACCCGCAGGCCGGAGGAACCGTCCGCCCGAACACCAGCTGAGCTGGCCGGCGGAGGCCCTCCGATGGCGGGTCACGTATGCCAATCGATCAGGAGTGAAACGGAGCAAATGTCTGAAAAAAGTTGTAAAGTGCCGAGAACCAGGCGAGACGCCCAGCAAACGCAACATTTCTATCCGAAATGAGGCCCCCTCAACTGGGCCTACGTACCCTGCGACTCCCAGCCCTGTCCTCTGGAGCCTCACGTTTTCAAAAACTGGGTTTCTGAAATCGTGCGGAAGGTCACTTGGAAAACCGCCCTAAACCTCCAAAGTACGGTGAAGCCGAAAAATCCATCGAGTTCGAGGCCTTTTTCAGCTTCACCGTGCTTTCGTTCGTGCCCCTGGTACTCCATCAGGATTTTATTTTTTTTTTTCTTCCAAGTCCACCACGGTGAAGCTGAAAAATCCATCGAGTTCGAGGCCTTTTTCAGCTTCACCGTGCTTTCGACCAACTTTAACTTTTTTTTTCCTTTTTTTCCTTCATTTTCTTCATTTTAATCATTTTAATCATTTTTTCCACTATGGGGACCATGTGACACTATGAGGAGCTCCAGTCCCACTTGCACTCCCTTCAACTTTACCTTTATTTTGTTCATTTTTGTCATTTTTGCCATGTTTTGCTGCCATTTCACACTGGGAGGACCATGTGACACTATGGGGACATTGCACTGCCTCCCAGTTTGAAGTGATTTATGTTCATTTATCAGGCTGGGGGTCACTGTGGGGACGTCTTGGCCCACTTTCACTCACTCTGACTGGGCTGTGCTTCCTCCAAACCGCCCCATTACATTTGACCTTTTCCCCCCCCTTTCTTTTTTTCCTCTTTCATTTTTTTCCCTCTCACCCCAGTCAGGCCATCACTCTCCCCAGGTTGGGAGACCCTTCGCCCGGGCAGGGCACCAGCGCCTTGTCCCTCCTACCCCAGGCCTGACACCACTCTCCCCATGTGAGAGACCCTTCACCCAGGCAGGGCACCAGCGCCTTCCCTCTCCTACCCCAGGCCTGACACCACTCTCCCCATGTGAGAGACCCTGAGTGACTCTTTCATCTTATTCCCTCTCACCCCAGTCGAGCCATCGCTCTCTACCCAGGATGGGAGACCCTTGGCCCGGGCACGGCCCCCCGCTCGAACCCTCCCGGCCTGACCCGGCCCTCCTCTCGGTCCCGCGGG
>CASHTC010000392.1:27500-32500 GCA_949357725.1 Hyperoplus immaculatus
ACTTTAGGTATTTATTTACCTTCCCTCTCTCCGCCTCGTGGAGGGTGTCTTCCGAGCTCTCAAAGGGCAGGGTCACGTCGACAATCATTGCTTGGGTCCCCTTAATCATTACCAGGTCGGGGACCCCCACCTCTCCATCCTCTGCGGTCATGTGCTTCTCCACCCTCACCGTCCAGTTTTGTCTGGCTGCTTGGTCTGCTAGCAGTCCACATATGTTATTGTGTCTTCTCATCCTGTTTGCCTTAAGACTTGAGCACCTACCCAGGATGTGTCTCAAGGTTTCACATCCATTCCGGCAGAGGCGGCATAACATGCTCCCCGGTGCCTTCCCTCTCCTTGTCTGCCGCCGGGACGGTAGAATGTTGGTCCTAGCCTGCAGGGCCAAGATTGTGGCTGATTGGGACATCTGCCTCTCCGCTGGATGGATGAGCCAGTTATTGCTTATCTTATCGTCCTTAAAGACCACCGTTCCACAGCCTTGTGCTTTCAAGGTACACCAGCGATCGAACTCCGAAGCCTGCCAATTAAGTGTGGAGACGGCCTTAGCCGTGATGTCGTTCGCTGACTCGTACATCGGCAGGGGGTTAGGGCCCCTATGACTCTTTCGGATCGCATCCCACCTGGCCACCAGGGTTTTACCCAGGACAGTGGCTCTAAACGTCGCTCGAGTCAGCTCGTCCTGGGAATGCCATAGTCTGGACATTCTTTTGAGCTGGAGGATGGGAATCACCGAGTGCAACTTAGGTATGCCCAGGCCCCCGTCCCTGGGCCTAGCATAGAGCAAGCCGTCTGTCGTGGATGGTGAGATGTGCAGCCATCTCTTCACCACCTCCCTTATAAGCCGGTCAGTCGAGGCCAGAGCAGCATCTCCAATGGCGGTTACGTTCGCCACGTATATGGTCCTAGGCATGGCGTACTTTTTCAACAAATCGACTTTCTGGGTCGGCCTTAGGCGGGATTCCGTGATTTTCTGAAGCAATGTCTGAACAATCTGTACTAGAGGGGCTTTTAGGACCCCTCGTCTCGGGTCTATCTCTACCCCGAGATATTTCACCGTGTCCCCTGGGCCCACCATCCTCAAAAGCGTACCATCAATGGACCAGGGTTGACAGTCGTTTATCTTGCACGTCCGGCCGGAGTGGGACAACAAAAAGCCATGACATTTGTTGGGGTTGGTCCGCAGGCCCGTGAGACTCGCGAACTTCTCCAAAATAGCTAGGTTCCTCTGCATACCCAGGGAGGAGTCGCTCAATAAGACCAAGTCGTCAGCGAACGCCAGCGCTGTTATCCTCGCCGCACCGCAGGTAAAGGCGGTGCCCCTGATTTCCAACATTCGGAGGAGAGGGTCTATTGCCAGGTTAAATAGCAACGGAGAGAGGGGGTCCCCTTGCTTAACCCCCTTACTCATGACAATTCTCCCCGTCCGGCCTTGTCTCGTTGTCACTTTGGTGAAGCAGTCTTTATAGCAGCTCGATATCAGGTTGATAATGGAAGTGTCCACACTTCTGCGTTCGAGCACTTGCAGGAGGTGTTTGTGCGAAATCGAGTCGAACGCCTTGGCGAAGTCAATGAAGACCACTGCTAAAGCCCGTCTATCCCTCCTGCATTGTCTCATCAGGCCAGTTAGTGTGGCCAGATTCTCCTCACAGCCTGGGGCCTCAATGAATCCCCTCTGTCTCACATGGACTCCACAGGCGTCTGTCAATCGTCTGTGTAGCACACCAGATAGAGCTCTAACGACGATCGAGCTAATTGTGATAGGCCGCCACTGGTGAATGTCGTTTCTTAGGGCCGCGTCAGCTGTTTTGGGCAATAAGGTTGTCCTGCTGCCCTTCAGGCTTCTGGGCAATTTCCCCGTTAAAAGCATCGCGTTGAACAGGCTTGCCAGTTTCCTACCGTCCGGATCCCATCTGAGCAGGTCTGCTTTCCGAATACCATCTGGGCCTGGCGCTGAGCCGGTCTTCATTCTCTTAATCGTGGCTAGGACTTCCTTAGAGTCAAAAGGGCAGCAGAATGGACCATTGTCTGCGCATGGTAGCGCCGCAAACTGGCCTAGGTCAACATAGCCATCCACACTCCCCCAAATCTTGGTGTAGGCAATTTCAACGAGTTTCGGGTCAACTTCACACGTGGCCTCACCCATCGCATCAAGAATCATCTTGGCCGCCATGGCTTTGTTCTTGTTGTACACAGTTCTCATGGACGGTCGGTAGGGTCGACCTTTAGTCTTGATGGGCCTAGCCACGCGGATAAGCCTGTTTTTCCTCCTCTTACCCCCAATAGTTTTCTGCAGCTGCCTAACATAAGCGCCGATGGTCTGTGCGCAGACTGCTAGGGGGTCAAGCGTTCCATCCTCCTCATGCCCTGCCAGCGCCCTGGTAATCATGTCTTTCACCACATCCACTTTGGGGGCTAGTGGCAGTGGTGTTTCGATATCTTGGAGCCCACTGAGATGCAGCCCCAAGGCAGTTGGCCGGTCAGCCATTGCCATTGCCTCTTTATACATGGCATTACTCCTGACAGTCACTTGTCGGAGGGTAAACCTGTGCAGGTGCCTTCTTGCAATCATACACTTTTTGGGGCTCGGTTTGTCACCGTGGAACAGTGCTTCCAGGTAACCAATTTCACTGTCATTCCAAGCCATCTTGGATACTTTTCCTGCATCTGCCTTGCACTTGACCGCGTATGTGTTGGCTCAGACCTCTTTGGGATCCAAAGGATTTCACGCACAACTTACACGATTGATCGCCACTTTTTTCCTTTTTCCTTTCCATAGATCCACATTGGGCTGCATGGCGAATTGCCGAACCTGCCATTCGGCACGATGTCGCACATTTCCTGCATATGAACAGAGTCTTCCTTGGTCGATGCACCTTTTTGAAGTGATTGGTGGCCTCCTTAAGGTTGGTAAGAACCTCCTCACACAGGGTACAGACTTGTCCCACCCACGGCACTCTCAAGCCGAGGATCACAGTGTTGGGCAGTGCCCTCTTGTTCGTCCAGATCTTCCTCCACTCCTTATTCCAACTCATAAGAAGTATGCTTTTCTCGATGCCTGTCGGAGGAAACAGGGCACGCTTGGCCGTACTCCTGTTAATCGGCTTTGTAGGGCTTGACCTACTCAATTTTCCTGGTGTCGAGCCCAGTGTTCTCACTGATAACAACTCACAGTCACATATTGTCGTTTTCTTAAGGCGGCCCGGACTGAGGGACAGAGAGCCTTCCCCTGGCCTGATTCGGGTGAGACCCGGAGGCACACTCCGGAGCGGAGTAAACATTTGGGAAAGTGCAACCCAAGATGTCTAATGCAGGCGCCGTTGAATGAATATCGCTGGCAAATATCTTCCGTGGAAAAATCTTCGATAGTAACTGAGTATCACATCCAATTTAACACTTCCCTCCACCTGGACATAGCATCAAGACATTAATCCTCGTAGCAAGGTCTTAAGATGGTAGCTCATCCATCAATGGCCCTTAACCATCGTGGCCAGAGTTGAAGAACTCTTAGGGGGCAGTGTCCCCTCTTGGTCACCTTATCATTAGCGAGGGCAATGTACGAGATCATTCTTATGACAGGAAAACATCCTTCACGCAGTTTGACACCCAGTCTTTGCACCCGCAAGCGGGAGGGGGTAAGGTCCCCTCATGGTTCTCTGCGGTTCAAGGTCCTAATGCATAGATCCACTCACAGTTATTGTGGGACTCTTGCGTGGGACTCAATAGAAGGTCCTGGTCACCGGAGGATACTTTTCATCCATCTAGCACTTCAATGTGTAGCACACGGACGGAAGGGGGCAAGGTCCCCTCATGGTTCACGTGTATTTCGAGGCCCAGGGCAAAGCATTCTTGGGGGGCAAGGTTATCCCAAAGCCATCTTGTAATTCCTTCGACAGCCGTACAAAGAAAGGGGCTCGGGTCACAGAAGTACCCCATTTCCAATCCGGCCCCCTGACGCGGTGTTCGCAGGCACACGGGGGTAAAGTCCCCTTAGGGTAATTGTGTATTTTATGCGTGGACAACGCAAAGGACAGTCTCAGAGTCGTGAAGACAAGTCCTATCCATCAGGCACACGGACAGTGCAATCCGGAAGAAAAGGTCCCCTCAAAAACAGGTGTAGTACCGGACTGGTCCACATGGTGCACAACCCCCCAGTCCGAACATTGAGACCCCATCCACAAGCCCTACAGTAGCGCCAGGTCTGGGGGTGCATGTCCCCACATCGCTCATCAGGTCTTCGGGGGACCCCTGTTGGCTTCCATATCCCCTCCATTTACAATCTTCTATTCATTGATTCCGGCCTTGACTTGGGCCTGATAAATGCACGCATCCCCGAAGGTCAGCGCTCGTTGGCATGTATTAGCTCTAGAATTGCCACAGTTATCCAAGTAACGTTGGAGCGATCAAAGGAACCATAACTGATTTAATGAGCCATTCGCAGTTTCACTGTACCGGCGGTGTGTACTTAGACTTGCATGGCTTAATCTTTGAGACAAGCATATGCTACTGGCAGGATCAACCAGGTAGCCCCTCGCCTCGCGGGGGGGTGGCCGGACGCCCGGCGCACCCGCCAACCGCGCGCAGAGGTGCGGGGGCCCTGCCGTGGACTCCCAGCCCTTGCGGGCGTGGAGGCGTCAGGGCCCGATATCGATTAGTGGGGTCCCGTGCGTTGCGGGTAGGGTTTGAGTAACACTGTGTTCACCGGAGGCCCCGCCGCGGTACGGGCGGGCTTCCCCGGGGGGGGAAGCCACCACCCAGCGTCGGGGTCCGTCGTAGGACATCTGGGGGAGACGGGGCATCTTGATCTCGCTACCCAGCGGTCGACCGTGAGGAGGCGGGGGGCCGCTGACCCGCCGCCGTGGCCCTCGCGGCCATAGAGGCGAACCCGCAGGCCGGAGGAACCGTCCGCCCGAACACCAGCTGAGCTGGCCGGCGGAGGCCCTCCGATGGCGGGTCACGTATGCCAATCGATCAGGAGTGAAACGGAGCAAATGTCTGAAAAA
>CASHTC010000392.1:37500-45000 GCA_949357725.1 Hyperoplus immaculatus
ACCCCACTGTCAGGACGACGCAGGACCACCGTCATCTCTATATCGCATCAACCCGATGCAAGGCAACAAGCCGTGTGCTCTCCTGCTGACGAACCAGCCCAGGGGAGCACTCACCAGGAGCAGGGGGGGGGCTCTCCTCCCACTCTACACCCAGACCGACCGACCCTGCCACTCAGTCCCAGAGGTCGGGACATTTGCACCACAACCCACACCGCTCCGATTCCGGGCAGCCAGCCTCCCGTCCCCTTCATCACTCTGTCTTGGGGACACCTGTCAGAAGCAGGGGGGGCGCCCCCCCTCTCGCACCCCTGACACAGGCCAAACCAACTGTCGGAACAATGTAGACCACCAGTCACCATACTCCGCAACAACCGAACCCAAGACAACAGGCTCTGTTCCCCCGCGTTAGACCATACTAGGGGAACAAAGTAGGAGAAGCACGCCCCTGGTGCTCTTACCTTCTCCTTTTTTTTTTTTTTTTTTTTTTTTCCACAATGAACAAACAATAACAATCAGAATGAACACTCAGATAACTCACTCGAACTCCTTCAGGTAATTCCACCGGGATAACAGGGGGGCCAGGCGATGTACTTTCCTCGTCCACAGGCATGCAACGTTTTCACGTGCACCTCGTCGGGTCTCCTGACGAGCCCGTTACCAGTCCAGCCTCAATGACTGTTGATGCCCCCGGCCTTCCTCCATGGGTGTGTTAGCCACACGCTCCATCAGGGCCCGAGCCCTGTTCATGCCCCGCTTGCGACCTCCGATCGTACATCCCCTTCGATGGTCCTATCAATACTCCTCATGTCTCCTTCCACGCTCCACACATCCCACTGGACGGTCACTTATCAGGTGCGGCCCTTAGGCTTCACACGCACCAACTGCTTAAACAGCTTACATGTATCCGAGGTCTGCAGCAGGGTCCTTCTGCTCAGAAACTTTGCGAAAGATCGGGCGCGTTTCTTCTCCAGGCCCATGCGGCTCAATAGTCTCATGTTTCTCCCGTGCCACTTCCCCCTTGCCCCAATGGGGAAGCCAAACACAGATACTTCCGTCACTCCGGGGCACTGTCTCATCACAGCATTCCTGAACTTTAGGTATTTATTTACCTTCCCTCTCTCCGCCTCGTGGAGGGTGTCTTCCGAGCTCTCAAAGGGCAGGGTCACGTCGACAATCATTGCTTGGGTCCCCTTAATCATTACCAGGTCGGGGACCCCCACCTCTCCATCCTCTGCGGTCATGTGCTTCTCCACCCTCACCGTCCAGTTTTGTCTGGCTGCTTGGTCTGCTAGCAGTCCACATATGTTATTGTGTCTTCTCATCCTGTTTGCCTTAAGACTTGAGCACCTACCCAGGATGTGTCTCAAGGTTTCACATCCATTCCGGCAGAGGCGGCATAACATGCTCCCCGGTGCCTTCCCTCTCCTTGTCTGCCGCCGGGACGGTAGAATGTTGGTCCTAGCCTGCAGGGCCAAGATTGTGGCTGATTGGGACATCTGCCTCTCCGCTGGATGGATGAGCCAGTTATTGCTTATCTTATCGTCCTTAAAGACCACCGTTCCACAGCCTTGTGCTTTCAAGGTACACCAGCGATCGAACTCCGAAGCCTGCCAATTAAGTGTGGAGACGGCCTTAGCCGTGATGTCGTTCGCTGACTCGTACATCGGCAGGGGGTTAGGGTCCCTATGACTCTTTCGGATCGCATCCCACCTGGCCACCAGGGTTTTACCCAGGACAGTGGCTCTAAACGTCGCTCGAGTCAGCTCGTCCTGGGAATGCCATAGTCTGGACATTCTTTTGAGCTGGAGGATGGGAATCACCGAGTGCAACTTAGGTATGCCCAGGCCCCCGTCCCTGGGCCTAGCATAGAGCAAGCCGTCTGTCGTGGATGGTGAGATGTGCAGCCATCTCTTCACCGCCTCCCTTATAAGCCGGTCAGTCGAGGCCAGAGCAGCATCTCCAATGGCGGTTACGTTCGCCACGTATATGGTCCTAGGCATGGCGTACTTTTTCAACAAATCGACTTTCTGGGTCGGCCTTAGGCGGGATTCCGTGATTTTCTGAAGCAATGTCTGAACAATCTGTACTAGAGGGGCTTTTAGGACCCCTCGTCTCGGGTCTATCTCTACCCCGAGATATTTCACCGTGTCCCCTGGGCCCACCATCCTCAAAAGCGTACCATCAATGGACCAGGGTTGACAGTCGTTTATCTTGCACGTCCGGCCGGAGTGGGACAACAAAAAGCCATGACATTTGTTGGGGTTGGTCCGCAGGCCCGTGAGACTCGCGAACTTCTCCAAAATAGCTAGGTTCCTCTGCATACCCAGGGAGGAGTCGCTCAATAAGACCAAGTCGTCAGCGAACGCCAGCGCTGTTATCCTCGCCGCACCGCAGGTAAAGGCGGTGCCCCTGATTTCCAACATTCGGAGGAGAGGGTCTATTGCCAGGTTAAATAGCAACGGAGAGAGGGGGTCCCCTTGCTTAACCCCCTTACTCATGACAATTCTCCCCGTCCGGCCTTGTCTCGTTGTCACTTTGGTGAAGCAGTCTTTATAGCAGCTCGATATCAGGTTGATAATGGAAGTGTCCACACTTCTGCGTTCGAGCACTTGCAGGAGGTGTTTGTGCGAAATCGAGTCGAACGCCTTGGCGAAGTCAATGAAGACCACTGCTAAAGCCCGTCTATCCCTCCTGCATTGTCTCATCAGGCCAGTTAGTGTGGCCAGATTCTCCTCACAGCCTGGGGCCTCAATGAATCCCCTCTGTCTCACATGGACTCCACAGGCGTCTGTCAATCGTCTGTGTAGCACACCAGATAGAGCTCTAACGACGATCGAGCTAATTGTGATAGGCCGCCACTGGTGAATGTCGTTTCTTAGGGCCGCGTCAGCTGTTTTGGGCAATAAGGTTGTCCTGCTGCCCTTCAGGCTTCTGGGCAATTTCCCCGTTAAAAGCATCGCGTTGAACAGGCTTGCCAGTTTCCTACCGTCCGGATCCCATCTGAGCAGGTCTGCTTTCCGAATACCATCTGGGCCTGGCGCTGAGCCGGTCTTCATTCTCTTAATCGTGGCTAGGACTTCCTTAGAGTCAAAAGGGCAGCAGAATGGACCATTGTCTGCGCATGGTAGCGCCGCAAACTGGCCTAGGTCAACATAGCCATCCACACTCCCCCAAATCTTGGTGTAGGCAATTTCAACGAGTTTCGGGTCAACTTCACACGTGGCCTCACCCATCGCATCAAGAATCATCTTGGCCGCCATGGCTTTGTTCTTGTTGTACACAGTTCTCATGGACGGTCGGTAGGGTCGACCTTTAGTCTTGATGGGCCTAGCCACGCGGATAAGCCTGTTTTTCCTCCTCTTACCCCCAATAGTTTTCTGCAGCTGCCTAACATAAGCGCCGATGGTCTGTGCGCAGACTGCTAGGGGGTCAAGCGTTCCATCCTCCTCATGCCCTGCCAGCGCCCTGGTAATCATGTCTTTCACCACATCCACTTTGGGGGCTAGTGGCAGTGGTGTTTCGATATCTTGGAGCCCACTGAGATGCAGCCCCAAGGCAGTTGGCCGGTCAGCCATTGCCATTGCCTCTTTATACATGGCATTACTCCTGACAGTCACTTGTCGGAGGGTAAACCTGTGCAGGTGCCTTCTTGCAATCATACACTTTTTGGGGCTCGGTTTGTCACCGTGGAACAGTGCTTCCAGGTAACCAATTTCACTGTCATTCCAAGCCATCTTGGATACTTTTCCTGCATCTGCCTTGCACTTGACCGCGTATGTGTTGGCTCAGACCTCTTTGGGATCCAAAGGATTTCACGCACAACTTACACGATTGATCGCCACTTTTTTCCTTTTTCCTTTCCATAGATCCACATTGGGCTGCATGGCGAATTGCCGAACCTGCCATTCGGCACGATGTCGCACATTTCCTGCATATGAACAGAGTCTTCCTTGGTCGATGCACCTTTTTGAAGTGATTGGTGGCCTCCTTAAGGTTGGTAAGAACCTCCTCACACAGGGTACAGACTTGTCCCACCCACGGCACTCTCAAGCCGAGGATCACAGTGTTGGGCAGTGCCCTCTTGTTCGTCCAGATCTTCCTCCACTCCTTATTCCAACTCATAAGAAGTATGCTTTTCTCGATGCCTGTCGGAGGAAACAGGGCACGCTTGGCCGTACTCCTGTTAATCGGCTTTGTAGGGCTTGACCTACTCAATTTTCCTGGTGTCGAGCCCAGTGTTCTCACTGATAACAACTCACAGTCACATATTGTCGTTTTCTTAAGGCGGCCCGGACTGAGGGACAGAGAGCCTTCCCCTGGCCTGATTCGGGTGAGACCCGGAGGCACACTCCGGAGCGGAGTAAACATTTGGGAAAGTGCAACCCAAGATGTCTAATGCAGGCGCCGTTGAATGAATATCGCTGGCAAATATCTTCCGTGGAAAAATCTTCGATAGTAACTGAGTATCACATCCAATTTAACACTTCCCTCCACCTGGACATAGCATCAAGACATTAATCCTCGTAGCAAGGTCTTAAGATGGTAGCTCATCCATCAATGGCCCTTAACCATCGTGGCCAGAGTTGAAGAACTCTTAGGGGGCAGTGTCCCCTCTTGGTCACCTTATCATTAGCGAGGGCAATGTACGAGATCATTCTTATGACAGGAAAACATCCTTCACGCAGTTTGACACCCAGTCTTTGCACCCGCAAGCGGGAGGGGGTAAGGTCCCCTCATGGTTCTCTGCGGTTCAAGGTCCTAATGCATAGATCCACTCACAGTTATTGTGGGACTCTTGCGTGGGACTCAATAGAAGGTCCTGGTCACCGGAGGATACTTTTCATCCATCTAGCACTTCAATGTGTAGCACACGGACGGAAGGGGGCAAGGTCCCCTCATGGTTCACGTGTATTTCGAGGCCCAGGGCAAAGCATTCTTGGGGGGCAAGGTTATCCCAAAGCCATCTTGTAATTCCTTCGACAGCCGTACAAAGAAAGGGGCTCGGGTCACAGAAGTACCCCATTTCCAATCCGGCCCCCTGACGCGGTGTTCGCAGGCACACGGGGGTAAAGTCCCCTTAGGGTAATTGTGTATTTTATGCGTGGACAACGCAAAGGACAGTCTCAGAGTCGTGAAGACAAGTCCTATCCATCAGGCACACGGACAGTGCAATCCGGAAGAAAAGGTCCCCTCAAAAACAGGTGTAGTACCGGACTGGTCCACATGGTGCACAACCCCCCAGTCCGAACATTGAGACCCC
Organism: Hyperoplus immaculatus; assembly: GCA_949357725.1. Lineage (NCBI taxonomy): Eukaryota > Metazoa > Chordata > Actinopteri > Uranoscopiformes > Ammodytidae > Hyperoplus > Hyperoplus immaculatus. The sequence continues at coordinate 42,761 of CASHTC010000392.1, forward strand.
ATCCACAAGCCCTACAGTAGCGCCAGGTCTGGGGGTGCATGTCCCCACATCGCTCATCAGGTCTTCGGGGGACCCCTGTTGGCTTCCATATCCCCTCCATTTACAATCTTCTATTCATTGATTCCGGCCTTGACTTGGGCCTGATAAATGCACGCATCCCCGAAGGTCAGCGCTCGTTGGCATGTATTAGCTCTAGAATTGCCACAGTTATCCAAGTAACGTTGGAGCGATCAAAGGAACCATAACTGATTTAATGAGCCATTCGCAGTTTCACTGTACCGGCCGTGTGTACTTAGACTTGCATGGCTTAATCTTTGAGACAAGCATATGCTACTGGCAGGATCAACCAGGTAGCCCCTCGCCTCGCGGGGGGGTGGCCGGACGCCCGGCGCACCCGCCAACCGCGCGCAGAGGTGCGGGGGCCCTGCCGTGGACTCCCAGCCCTTGCGGGCGTGGAGGCGTCAGGGCCCGATATCGATTAGTGGGGTCCCGTGCGTTGCGGGTAGGGTTTGAGTAACACTGTGTTCACCGGAGGCCCCGCCGCGGTACGGGCGGGCTTCCCCGGGGGGGGAAGCCACCACCCAGCGTCGGGGTCCGTCGTAGGACATCTGGGGGAGACGGGGCATCTTGATCTCGCTACCCAGCGGTCGACCGTGAGGAGGCGGGGGGCCGCTGACCCGCCGCCGTGGCCCTCGCGGCCATAGAGGCGAACCCGCAGGCCGGAGGAACCGTCCGCCCGAACACCAGCTGAGCTGGCCGGCGGAGGCCCTCCGATGGCGGGTCACGTATGCCAATCGATCAGGAGTGAAACGGAGCAAATGTCTGAAAAAAGTTGTAAAGTGCCGAGAACCAGGCGAGACGCCCAGCAAACGCAACATTTCTATCCGAAATGAGGCCCCCTCAACTGGGCCTACGTACCCTGCGACTCCCAGCCCTGTCCTCTGGAGCCTCACGTTTTCAAAAACTGGGTTTCTGAAATCGTGCGGAAGGTCACTTGGAAAACCGCCCTAAACCTCCAAAGTACGGTGAAGCCGAAAAATCCATCGAGTTCGAGGCCTTTTTCAGCTTCACCGTGCTTTCGTTCGTGCCCCTGGTACTCCATCAGGATTTTATTTTTTTTTTTCTTCCAAGTCCACCACGGTGAAGCTGAAAAATCCATCGAGTTCGAGGCCTTTTTCAGCTTCACCGTGCTTTCGACCAACTTTAACTTTTTTTTTCCTTTTTTTCCTTCATTTTCTTCATTTTAATCATTTTAATCATTTTTTCCACTATGGGGACCATGTGACACTATGAGGAGCTCCAGTCCCACTTGCACTCCCTTCAACTTTACCTTTATTTTGTTCATTTTTGTCATTTTTGCCATGTTTTGCTGCCATTTCACACTGGGAGGACCATGTGACACTATGGGGACATTGCACTGCCTCCCAGTTTGAAGTGATTTATGTTCATTTATCAGGCTGGGGGTCACTGTGGGGACGTCTTGGCCCACTTTCACTCACTCTGACTGGGCTGTGCTTCCTCCAAACCGCCCCATTACATTTGACCTTTTCCCCCCCCTTTCTTTTTTTCCTCTTTCATTTTTTTCCCTCTCACCCCAGTCAGGCCATCACTCTCCCCAGGTTGGGAGACCCTTCGCCCGGGCAGGGCACCAGCGCCTTGTCCCTCCTACCCCAGGCCTGACACCACTCTCCCCATGTGAGAGACCCTTCACCCAGGCAGGGCACCAGCGCCTTCCCTCTCCTACCCCAGGCCTGACACCACTCTCCCCATGTGAGAGACCCTGAGTGACTCTTTCATCTTATTCCCTCTCACCCCAGTCGAGCCATCGCTCTCTACCCAGGATGGGAGACCCTTGGCCCGGGCACGGCCCCCCGCTCGAACCCTCCCGGCCTGACCCGGCCCTCCTCTCGGTCCCGCGGGCCCACCCTGACCTGGCCCTCCTCTCGGTCCCGCGGGCCCACCCTGACCTGGCCCTCCTCTCGGTCCCGCGGGCCCACCCTTAAGCACCCCTCCCCGGGTTAAAGGACGAGATCCGGCCGCCCCGGAGTTTCGTGCCCCTGGTAACCCGCCAAAGACTTTCGTGCCCCTGGTAACCCGCCGAAGACTTTCGTGCCCCTGGTAACCCGTCGAAGACTTTCGTGCCCCTGGTACTCCATCAGGATTTTTTTTTTTTTTTTCTAAGTTCACCACAATGAAGCCCAGGAGTCCTCCAGCTTGAGGCTTTTTTTCAGCTTCACCGT
>CASHTC010000392.1:50000-55000 GCA_949357725.1 Hyperoplus immaculatus
GGTGCCTTCCCTCTCCTTGTCTGCCGCCGGGACGGTAGAATGTTGGTCCTAGCCTGCAGGGCCAAGATTGTGGCTGATTGGGACATCTGCCTCTCCGCTGGATGGATGAGCCAGTTATTGCTTATCTTATCGTCCTTAAAGACCACCGTTCCACAGCCTTGTGCTTTCAAGGTACACCAGCGATCGAACTCCGAAGCCTGCCAATTAAGTGTGGAGACGGCCTTAGCCGTGATGTCGTTCGCTGACTCGTACATCGGCAGGGGGTTAGGGTCCCTATGACTCTTTCGGATCGCATCCCACCTGGCCACCAGGGTTTTACCCAGGACAGTGGCTCTAAACGTCGCTCGAGTCAGCTCGTCCTGGGAATGCCATAGTCTGGACATTCTTTTGAGCTGGAGGATGGGAATCACCGAGTGCAACTTAGGTATGCCCAGGCCCCCGTCCCTGGGCCTAGCATAGAGCAAGCCGTCTGTCGTGGATGGTGAGATGTGCAGCCATCTCTTCACCGCCTCCCTTATAAGCCGGTCAGTCGAGGCCAGAGCAGCATCTCCAATGGCGGTTACGTTCGCCACGTATATGGTCCTAGGCATGGCGTACTTTTTCAACAAATCGACTTTCTGGGTCGGCCTTAGGCGGGATTCCGTGATTTTCTGAAGCAATGTCTGAACAATCTGTACTAGAGGGGCTTTTAGGACCCCTCGTCTCGGGTCTATCTCTACCCCGAGATATTTCACCGTGTCCCCTGGGCCCACCATCCTCAAAAGCGTACCATCAATGGACCAGGGTTGACAGTCGTTTATCTTGCACGTCCGGCCGGAGTGGGACAACAAAAAGCCATGACATTTGTTGGGGTTGGTCCGCAGGCCCGTGAGACTCGCGAACTTCTCCAAAATAGCTAGGTTCCTCTGCATACCCAGGGAGGAGTCGCTCAATAAGACCAAGTCGTCAGCGAACGCCAGCGCTGTTATCCTCGCCGCACCGCAGGTAAAGGCGGTGCCCCTGATTTCCAACATTCGGAGGAGAGGGTCTATTGCCAGGTTAAATAGCAACGGAGAGAGGGGGTCCCCTTGCTTAACCCCCTTACTCATGACAATTCTCCCCGTCCGGCCTTGTCTCGTTGTCACTTTGGTGAAGCAGTCTTTATAGCAGCTCGATATCAGGTTGATAATGGAAGTGTCCACACTTCTGCGTTCGAGCACTTGCAGGAGGTGTTTGTGCGAAATCGAGTCGAACGCCTTGGCGAAGTCAATGAAGACCACTGCTAAAGCCCGTCTATCCCTCCTGCATTGTCTCATCAGGCCAGTTAGTGTGGCCAGATTCTCCTCACAGCCTGGGGCCTCAATGAATCCCCTCTGTCTCACATGGACTCCACAGGCGTCTGTCAATCGTCTGTGTAGCACACCAGATAGAGCTCTAACGACGATCGAGCTAATTGTGATAGGCCGCCACTGGTGAATGTCGTTTCTTAGGGCCGCGTCAGCTGTTTTGGGCAATAAGGTTGTCCTGCTGCCCTTCAGGCTTCTGGGCAATTTCCCCGTTAAAAGCATCGCGTTGAACAGGCTTGCCAGTTTCCTACCGTCCGGATCCCATCTGAGCAGGTCTGCTTTCCGAATACCATCTGGGCCTGGCGCTGAGCCGGTCTTCATTCTCTTAATCGTGGCTAGGACTTCCTTAGAGTCAAAAGGGCAGCAGAATGGACCATTGTCTGCGCATGGTAGCGCCGCAAACTGGCCTAGGTCAACATAGCCATCCACACTCCCCCAAATCTTGGTGTAGGCAATTTCAACGAGTTTCGGGTCAACTTCACACGTGGCCTCACCCATCGCATCAAGAATCATCTTGGCCGCCATGGCTTTGTTCTTGTTGTACACAGTTCTCATGGACGGTCGGTAGGGTCGACCTTTAGTCTTGATGGGCCTAGCCACGCGGATAAGCCTGTTTTTCCTCCTCTTACCCCCAATAGTTTTCTGCAGCTGCCTAACATAAGCGCCGATGGTCTGTGCGCAGACTGCTAGGGGGTCAAGCGTTCCATCCTCCTCATGCCCTGCCAGCGCCCTGGTAATCATGTCTTTCACCACATCCACTTTGGGGGCTAGTGGCAGTGGTGTTTCGATATCTTGGAGCCCACTGAGATGCAGCCCCAAGGCAGTTGGCCGGTCAGCCATTGCCATTGCCTCTTTATACATGGCATTACTCCTGACAGTCACTTGTCGGAGGGTAAACCTGTGCAGGTGCCTTCTTGCAATCATACACTTTTTGGGGCTCGGTTTGTCACCGTGGAACAGTGCTTCCAGGTAACCAATTTCACTGTCATTCCAAGCCATCTTGGATACTTTTCCTGCATCTGCCTTGCACTTGACCGCGTATGTGTTGGCTCAGACCTCTTTGGGATCCAAAGGATTTCACGCACAACTTACACGATTGATCGCCACTTTTTTCCTTTTTCCTTTCCATAGATCCACATTGGGCTGCATGGCGAATTGCCGAACCTGCCATTCGGCACGATGTCGCACATTTCCTGCATATGAACAGAGTCTTCCTTGGTCGATGCACCTTTTTGAAGTGATTGGTGGCCTCCTTAAGGTTGGTAAGAACCTCCTCACACAGGGTACAGACTTGTCCCACCCACGGCACTCTCAAGCCGAGGATCACAGTGTTGGGCAGTGCCCTCTTGTTCGTCCAGATCTTCCTCCACTCCTTATTCCAACTCATAAGAAGTATGCTTTTCTCGATGCCTGTCGGAGGAAACAGGGCACGCTTGGCCGTACTCCTGTTAATCGGCTTTGTAGGGCTTGACCTACTCAATTTTCCTGGTGTCGAGCCCAGTGTTCTCACTGATAACAACTCACAGTCACATATTGTCGTTTTCTTAAGGCGGCCCGGACTGAGGGACAGAGAGCCTTCCCCTGGCCTGATTCGGGTGAGACCCGGAGGCACACTCCGGAGCGGAGTAAACATTTGGGAAAGTGCAACCCAAGATGTCTAATGCAGGCGCCGTTGAATGAATATCGCTGGCAAATATCTTCCGTGGAAAAATCTTCGATAGTAACTGAGTATCACATCCAATTTAACACTTCCCTCCACCTGGACATAGCATCAAGACATTAATCCTCGTAGCAAGGTCTTAAGATGGTAGCTCATCCATCAATGGCCCTTAACCATCGTGGCCAGAGTTGAAGAACTCTTAGGGGGCAGTGTCCCCTCTTGGTCACCTTATCATTAGCGAGGGCAATGTACGAGATCATTCTTATGACAGGAAAACATCCTTCACGCAGTTTGACACCCAGTCTTTGCACCCGCAAGCGGGAGGGGGTAAGGTCCCCTCATGGTTCTCTGCGGTTCAAGGTCCTAATGCATAGATCCACTCACAGTTATTGTGGGACTCTTGCGTGGGACTCAATAGAAGGTCCTGGTCACCGGAGGATACTTTTCATCCATCTAGCACTTCAATGTGTAGCACACGGACGGAAGGGGGCAAGGTCCCCTCATGGTTCACGTGTATTTCGAGGCCCAGGGCAAAGCATTCTTGGGGGGCAAGGTTATCCCAAAGCCATCTTGTAATTCCTTCGACAGCCGTACAAAGAAAGGGGCTCGGGTCACAGAAGTACCCCATTTCCAATCCGGCCCCCTGACGCGGTGTTCGCAGGCACACGGGGGTAAAGTCCCCTTAGGGTAATTGTGTATTTTATGCGTGGACAACGCAAAGGACAGTCTCAGAGTCGTGAAGACAAGTCCTATCCATCAGGCACACGGACAGTGCAATCCGGAAGAAAAGGTCCCCTCAAAAACAGGTGTAGTACCGGACTGGTCCACATGGTGCACAACCCCCCAGTCCGAACATTGAGACCCCATCCACAAGCCCTACAGTAGCGCCAGGTCTGGGGGTGCATGTCCCCACATCGCTCATCAGGTCTTCGGGGGACCCCTGTTGGCTTCCATATCCCCTCCATTTACAATCTTCTATTCATTGATTCCGGCCTTGACTTGGGCCTGATAAATGCACGCATCCCCGAAGGTCAGCGCTCGTTGGCATGTATTAGCTCTAGAATTGCCACAGTTATCCAAGTAACGTTGGAGCGATCAAAGGAACCATAACTGATTTAATGAGCCATTCGCAGTTTCACTGTACCGGCCGTGTGTACTTAGACTTGCATGGCTTAATCTTTGAGACAAGCATATGCTACTGGCAGGATCAACCAGGTAGCCCCTCGCCTCGCGGGGGGGTGGCCGGACGCCCGGCGCACCCGCCAACCGCGCGCAGAGGTGCGGGGGCCCTGCCGTGGACTCCCAGCCCTTGCGGGCGTGGAGGCGTCAGGGCCCGATATCGATTAGTGGGGTCCCGTGCGTTGCGGGTAGGGTTTGAGTAACACTGTGTTCACCGGAGGCCCCGCCGCGGTACGGGCGGGCTTCCCCGGGGGGGGAAGCCACCACCCAGCGTCGGGGTCCGTCGTAGGACATCTGGGGGAGACGGGGCATCTTGATCTCGCTACCCAGCGGTCGACCGTGAGGAGGCGGGGGGCCGCTGACCCGCCGCCGTGGCCCTCGCGGCCATAGAGGCGAACCCGCAGGCCGGAGGAACCGTCCGCCCGAACACCAGCTGAGCTGGCCGGCGGAGGCCCTCCGATGGCGGGTCACGTATGCCAATCGATCAGGAGTGAAACGGAGCAAATGTCTGAAAAAAGTTGTAAAGTGCCGAGAACCAGGCGAGACGCCCAGCAAACGCAACATTTCTATCCGAAATGAGGCCCCCTCAACTGGGCCTACGTACCCTGCGACTCCCAGCCCTGTCCTCTGGAGCCTCACGTTTTCAAAAACTGGGTTTCTGAAATCGTGCGGAAGGTCACTTGGAAAACCGCCCTAAACCTCCAAAGTACGGTGAAGCCGAAAAATCCATCGAGTTCGAGGCCTTTTTCAGCTTCACCGTGCTTTCGTTCGTGCCCCTGGTACTCCATCAGGATTTTATTTTTTTTTTTCTTCCAAGTCCACCACGGTGAAGCTGA
>CASHTC010000395.1:0-2500 GCA_949357725.1 Hyperoplus immaculatus
AAGAGGCAGATCTGATCCGAGTCGGGGAGAGCCCTAATTCATCCTCATTCAACCCTCAGATATTCAGTCTAACGTCGGCTTTTCAGCATCAGCATTCACACAACAATTTCTTGATTTTAAAAAAAATAAACCTTAAACCTTAAAATTCGTCAGGAATTCTGATTATATCCTTCATGCTTTTGCGAGTATGGCCTTGACGTTGGCATTATATTAAATTTTTTGTAGCATTAAAATAGATATTAGAAAGTCTTGTATTAAAGTAGCTACGAGGAACTTTTAAATATTTCTGAAACATTAAAATTTTTCCTTTGATGATCATAAATGACATGTAACAGCAAACCAGACCATCATTTCAAAGAATGCTATTTTAATATAGTTTTTCTTAATGCCTTTGTCATGGGTATACGCTCACCAGGAACAACAGCTGGCGTAGTAAAAACACTACTGCTTTTGTCCAAAGGGGGGGCGCTATAATAACCACAAAATTAAAGATCCTCGGAGCACCTTTTAAAATAGATATTAAAAAGTCTCATATTAAACTTGACATCCCTGCAGGTAGTCTGTTTATGAGGGACAGCTGGAGGGACAGACAGACAGACAGACAGACAGACAGACAGACAGACAGACAGACAGACAGACAGACAGACAGGTGGACAGTGTGTTATATATGTGTGTGTGTGTGTGTGTGTGTGTGTGTGTGCTCTGTTTAGCTCCACACAGTAAACTCATTTGGTGTGACTCTGTGCTACCGTCCACATCCCTCTCTGACTGTCTATAATGTGAATTCTGGTGTTTGCATATTTTCTCTGTTGCACATTGACCATCAGACTAAAAACAGGAACTATGAAACCCAAGACCAACAGCACTTTGACTTCAGGAGAACGCCCAAGGTATAAACTTTGCATGGTGCACGCCGCCCAACCAATCGCAGAGCTCGCCTGTAGTTAGTCCCGCCCACAAGCCCCCTAGCTCCACCCACAACTACACTGGACATGTAAATGGTGCATAGTGGCGTTAGGATGGATGGATGGATAGATAGATAGATGGATGGATGGATGGATGGATGGATAGATAGATAGATAGATAGATAGATAGATAGATAGATAGATAGATAGATAGATAGATAGATAGATAGATGGATAGATGGATAGATGGATGGATGGATATATAAAAACCAATACCAACAGCACTTTGACTTCAGGAGAACGCCCAAGGTTTAAACTTTGCATGGTGCACGCCGCCCAACCAATCGCAGAGCTCGCCTGGTAGTTAATCCCACCCACAAGCCCCTTAGTCCCGCCCATAAATCCATTAGTTACTCCCACAGGCCCACAACTACACTGGACATGTAAATGGTGCATAGTGGAGTTAGGATAGATAGATAGATAGATAGATAGATAGATAGATAGATAGATAGATAGATAGATAGATAGATAGACGGATGGATGGGTCGATTGAAATATGATGGATGGATAGATAAATAGATGGATATATAAAAACCAATACGCCCAAGGTATAAACTTTGCATGGTGCACGCCGCCCAACCAATCGCAGAGCTCGTCTGGTAGTTAGCCCCGCCCATAAGTCCATTGGCTCCTCCCACAAGCCCACAACTACACTGGACATGTAAATTGTGCATAGTGGCGTTAGGATGGATAGATAGATAGATAGATAGATAGATAGATAGATAGATAGATAGATAGATAGATAGATAGATAGATAGATAGATAGATAGATAGGAATGGGTTCACACTAGCAGAGGAGACGCCCTTCCCTCCCCCACATCCCCTAGTGCATGCAGCCACGTACCACCTCACAGAGACACTGGACATGTTAACCGCCAAAGCTCGTATAAAACAACAAACTCCGTAGTTGTGTTGATTACGTAACATCGGAGAACCAGAGAACGGTATAATCTGCCGTTCTGATGCTCTCTTTGGTGTGACTGTAGACCTTACCGACGCTTTTATATCCAGCCCAGAACTTGCTCTTCTTTTTTGGGTCTTGTGCAAAAAATCTGCTTGATTGTCGTTAGCACAGATGCTACACGCCATCTTTCTTTGGGACTCAGAGGGTTTTAATGATGCTTAACGGCAGTTAGATGGATGAATAATAAGATCTATAGATGGATTGATGGATCTGTTAGTAGAAGGCAGCCCCTGATTGGTTCATGTAGCCATCAATCTAGCCTCCAGTCAGACCGGACCCTCCCCACTGTCTGTCTGTTAGTGGAAGGCAGCCCCTGATTGGTTCATGTAGCCATCAATCTAGCCTCCAGTCAGACCGGACCCTCCCCACTGTCTGTCTGTTAGTGGAAGGCAGCCCCTGATTGGTTCATGTAGCCTCAATCTAGCCTCCTGAGACCAGCCATATCTCACAAGCTTATTCGTCGACTACATGAACCAATCAGGGGCTGCCTTCCACTAACAGACAGACAGTGGGGAGGGTCCGGTCTGACTGGAGGCTAGATTGATGACTACATGAACCAATCAGAAGCTGC
>CASHTC010000395.1:7500-20000 GCA_949357725.1 Hyperoplus immaculatus
CTACAGTAGCACAGAACGGACAAACTTAATGGACTTACACATTTTTATATATAGTGGGCGTCCTGGGGAAATGCTCCTGTTGGAAGACCAAGAAGAAGAAGAAGTACTATAGAATAAATAACTAAATACATCTTCACCTCATCACTTGATATTGTGGAAAGACTTGAGGCAGTGGTGGATGATGCCATCTTTAGTAACTATAGCTTCTTGTTCTTGAAGGCCACCGTAGCTTCTGTAAATTCTCGCAAAATGCGAAGTTAGCAAGGGAGCGCTGACATCTACAATCTCACCACTAGATGACGCCAACATACGCCAATATTACACACTGCACCTTTAACCACGTCCGTCCGCCCGTCTGTTGCTAAGGCTGCTGGGTAATCTTCTCCCCGCCCTGTTGTCGTGGCGATCCATCCTTACCAGTTGCTGCTACACTCTTAAAGACACAGTGTCATTTCTTTCTGCACATCACGTCCAGATGTGTCTGAAAGCAAATGTCCGCCATGTTGTTTTAAGGTGTAGCCACTCTGCACTCTGACAGTCAGCTGCTCTGACTCTGACACAGACGGTTCAGGTTTTTACTTAGGGAAACCTTTTCAAAGTAAAAGTCCCTCTCAACACAAATCCATGTTAATCTATGTTATTTTTATATATCTTATTTTTCAAAAGCAAATACTGTAGCCTAGTACTTCAACTTGAGATCAATCAATCTATCTATCTATCTATCTATCTATCTATCTATCTATCTATCTATCTATCTATCTATCTATCTATCTATCTATCTATCTATCTATCTATCTATCTATCTATCTATCTATCTATCTATCTATCTATCTATCTAATGTGTGGAGTTAGTTTCATGATAGTAAAGCATCTGAAAAGAGTTATAGGCATATTTATCAATCCACATTAAAGATAGTATATTTCCTTACCTTGTACCAAAATCCACACATTTTTGGATGTACATTGACTATGTCTCATAAATCAGACAGTGAACAACCTATGAACAAATCCTTCTGTAATAACCTTCAGAATAGTGCTGAGAAGGATTATGGAAAGTTTAGTTGATGTAAGTGCTTTAGAAGTTGAGATTTTCTGTATTTTCAGCATGTTTTTGAGAAGAAAATGTCTCATAAATCAGACAGTGAACAACATATGAACACATCCTTCTGTAATAACCTTCAGAATAGTGCTGAGAATGATTGTGGAAAGTTTAGTTGATGTAAGTGCTTTAGAAATAGGAGATTTTTGATTCAGAGTATTGAGTAAAAGGAATTCCCTGAGCAGAAACCCACGGAGCGGTACTGAGACATTGTGGATCTTGATGTTGTTTTTCTTCACTTAGTAACTCGTCACATTATGAGCGAAAGGTGCTAACGCTAACTTAACCGCTGCTAGCGCGGTCAGCATTTCTCTTTACAGGAAAAGTACAATATCTTGTAGGTGTTTTTTTAGATTATTTTTTGTCATTTTCAAGCTTTATTAGACAATACAGAGTTAAAATGGGGAGACAGAGAGAGAGAGAGAGAGAGGGGGGATGACCTGCAGTAAAGGTCCACGGGTCAGATTTGAACCCGCGACCACTGCAACGAAGGCCGGAGCCGATATGGTACGCACTCTATCCACTACACCACCAGAGCGGCCCAATTTTAGCGTTTTGCCCTTACTCTCCGGCTAAAGAAAAGGCGACAGAAACCGTTCGTTACCTTTTAGCAGGAGAGTGAAAGGTGAAAAGCTAAACAATTAAAATGAAATGTTGAGCTATTCCTTTAAGAAGAAGAAGTGGGGGGCTTCAAACCTTCTTTTACATTTAGTTTAAATTAGAGAGACACACACACACACGCACACACACACGGGCACACGCACACACACGCACACACACACACACACGCACTAGACTTTAGGGGGCAAACGTACCCTTGGCCACGGTACAGATGGCTCAGTGTGAATGCGCCCTCAGAGCTTATGGTGGTTAGTGCACCTTTAACCTTTAGCTTCCGGGCTAGTTGGTGCCATCTGTTAGCTCGTGGCTACCGATCCCATTCGTTTCCTTTGGGGAATGCTCACAGTGCTAGCCATCTGCTGCCAGTCAGCTGGAAAACATGTGCACCAGGGTAGTAGAATTAATTCATTACTTTTTAGACCCCTTTGAAATTCTGTTTCGGGGCATTTCGGACAAATTCATCAAATGTTGGAAAATACCTTGTTTTTGTCTGCAAGGGTTCTCAAATTGACCTACATTTAAGACTTTTTAAGACCTTTTAAGACCCTTTTAAGACCCTTTTTATTACCATATCAAGGGCAATTTGATGGAATGTTTTGAAATATCTTGTTTATATCTCTACCAGGGTTCTCCTTATCAGATGTAAGACTTGTTAACCCCACTTAGAATGATATGTAGCGCTAGCTGCCCTCCCATACACCTTTTAACCCATTGATGACGGCTGCTGCGCGATGCCACATTGGCTCTCCTGCCTGATGCTGCGTCGCGCAGCATTATTACTTTATCTAATTTTCATGGCATTCCCAGCATAGAATGCACTGTCATTGGTTCAAATACACATGAGGTGGGTTTTGTTGATTTTTTTAAGACCACGTGACCACCCAAAAGTTGTGTGGTTTGCCAAAAATCACGTCAATCAAAAAAATAAAAAATAAAAAAATAAAACAAAATAATTTAAAAAATACGCCAGCTATGTCGGCGACAGAACAGTTAGTGGCGATTGGTGCGCAGAATCAAGGTCTACTATAGACTACTGACGAAAATCACACAACACATTGCATCTATTTATTAACAATATTTAATAATTTTCTAATTCATCTCATTTTGACGATTTTTAGAAATATTTGTTGGTTTGTAAGCGCTAAGGGAGCATGTTTAAATAAAACCTGTGAACCTTAACTTTTAAATGTATTTTATTTCATGTTTCTATGTGCTACACAGGCTTAGATATTAAGGTTTTGGTAGACTTGACAATTCCTACTATTTTTCCAGAAAACCCTCAGGCATTAAGGACATGCATCCTAGATTGCCATAGTCATCAATGGGTTAAAGGATAGAATATGCGACCTAAAACGAAGTAGGTGTTATTTTGTTTAATCCCAAAATGAATTCTCTACTTTACTGGTGCTATTGAAAGCCCCCGTCATTGAAAATAAACATATAGTCATTGCACATGATTGGCAACGAAATTTGCCGTGCTATGCCTGGAAACCACACACACACACACACACACACACACACACACACACACACACACACACACACACACACCACACACACACACACATTCACACCAATCAACAAATATCCAGTAATATATCCAGCTCTGGAAACATTTAAGAGACCAGTCTGGATTTTTTCTTCAATCTTCATCTCTACATTACTTAATGGAAATGCTCTTTAATGACAATATTTTGGGGGGAATTTGGTAGAAATGTTGTCACTAGTTTATAGAATAAAACCAAAATGTTCATTCTACTCAAACATATGCCTCTAAATAGTAAAACGAGAGACACTGAACATTTGGAGTGGTCTCTTCATTTTTTCCTGAGCTGTACGTACGTATATATAAAAAACAGCTATTTCGGATTTTTCGGGGGGTATTTGTTTTACCTGTTTGTCTGTCTGTCTGTCTGTCTGTCTGTCTGTCTGTCTGTCTGTCTGCCTCTCTCTCTCTCTGTGTTTGTCTCCCTCTCCCTCTCTCTCTCTCCCTCTCTGTCTGTCTGTCAGTCTCTCTCTATCTCTCTCTGTCTGTCTGTCTGTCTGTCTCTCTCTCTGTCTGTCTCTCTCTCTGTCTGTCTCTCCGTCTCTCTCTCTCTCTCTCTGTCTTTCTCTCTCTCTCGGTGTGTGTGTGTCTTCATGTTGACGAGGTGGGAGACAGTAGGGAGGAGTATTTTGTTTTGCCTGTATTCTCCTGCCCTGATGTGCTCACAGGTTTGCTCTTTAGTGTGACGAGGTTCTAGTGAATTAAAACACCAGACACGCTTCATAACGTCGCAGTGCGTCTCGCTGAGTCACCAGAGACAAGCCGCGCTTATCTCAGAGTATACTGCTCCCAGCATGCACTTTGGTTTTACTCAACACTGACCTGACGCCTGAAGCCCTGTGTGTGTGTGTGTGTGTCAGAGACTGTGTGTGTGTGTGTGTGTGTGTGTGTGTGTGTGTGTGTGTGTGTGTGTGTGTGTGTGTGTGTGTGTTTGAATTACACTAAAGCAATGTTCTGTAAATGATGTTAAAGTGTGTGCGCGTTTTTAATTAACATTTTTATGAATGAGGGCAGTTTTTATTAACTTCTCCCTGTGTGTGTGTGTGTGTGTGTGTGTGTGTGTGTGTGCGTGTGTGTGTGTATGTACCTGCATGTGTCTGCCTCTGTGTGTGTGTGTCTCTCTCTGTCTGTGTCTGCCTCTGTGTGTGTGTCTGTGTGTCTGTGTGTCTCTGCCTGTCTGTCTGTGTGTCTCTGCCTGTGTGTGTGTGTGTGTGTGTGTGTGTGTCTGTGTGTGTGTGTGTGTGTGTGTGTCTCTGCCTGTGTGTGTGTGTCTCTGTCTGCCTGTGTCTGCCTCTGTGTGTGTGTCTGTGTGTCTCTGCCTGTCTGTCTGTGTCTCTGCCTGTGTGTGTGTGTGTGTCTCTGCCTGTGTGTGTGTGTGTCTCCGCCTGTCTGTCTCTGTGTGTGTGTGTGTGTGTGTGTGTCTCTGCCTGTGTGTGTGTGTGTCTCTGCCTGTGTGTGTGTGTGTGTGTGTGTCTCTGCCTGTGTGTGTGTGTGTGTGTGTGTAGGCCTGCTTGGTCTGCAGCTGATTAACGGTAAGAATGAGTCGGCCCACATAGCGGACGCGGTGGCGGTCGTGGCTCAGTCTCTCCAGGAACTGTTTGAGAAGGAGAACATCACAGAGCCGCCGAGGGGGTGTGTGGGCAACACCAACATCTGGAGGACCGGCCCCCTCTTTAAACGGTGTGTGTACCAACGTGTGTGTGTGTGTGTGTGTGTGTGTGTGTGAGAGAGTGTGTGTGTGTGTGAGAGAGTGTGTGTGTGTGTGTGTGTGTGTGTGTGTGTGTGAGAGACTGTGTGTGTGTGTGTGGGTGTGTGTGAGAGACTGTGTGTGTGTGTGTGTGTGTGTGTGTGTGTGTGTACCAACGTGTGTGTGTGAGAGAGTGTGTGTGTGTGTGAGAGAGTGTGTGTGTGTGTGTGTGTGTGTGTGTGAGAGAGACTGTGTGTGTGTGTGTGAGAGACTGTGTGTGTGTGTGTGGGTGTGTGTGAGAGACTGTGTGTGTGTGTGTGTGTGTGTGTGTGTGTGTGTGTGTGTGTGTGAGAGAGTGTGTGTGTGTGTGTGTGAGACTGTGTGTGTGTGTGTGTGAGAGAGAGAGACTGTATGTGTGTGTGTGTGTGTGTGTGTGAGAGAGAGACTGTGTGTGTGTGTGTGTGTGAGAGAGAGACTGTGTGTGTGCGAGTGTATGTGTGATCAGCCTGCTCTTTAAGGTCAGGTCAGTGATTCTTGAGAACATTTGTTGTCAAAATCACTTTTTGTCAAAATCAGTGAATATCTCCTCATGATCCGCTACCTGTCTGTACTGTGTGTGCGCTGAAAGAAAATCCAGTGTTAATACACAGCCTAGGCTCTGTAAACGGGTATACAAACAAATGGGGCCTACTGTAGCTAGCAACAAGCCCTTTTACAGAGCCTAGGCTGTGTATTAACACTGGATTTTTTAAGGACATTACACAGTACAGACAGGTAGCAGATCATGAGGAGATATTCACTCAGTACAGACAGGTAGTGGATCATGAGGAGATATTCACTCAGTACAGACAGGTAGTGGATCATGAGGAGATATTCACTCAGTACAGACCAACCCAGTCTCACAGTCAAATGTAAAATAGCTACGTTGGTCCACAGCGCAAAATGTAGAGATTTCACAATAAAGGCCTTGAAATTGTGAATTACCTACATTTGTTCCCCCTATTCATTTCTAATGGACAGCGTACATGTCACGTGACTTTCAAGTCCTCCCGGCCGAAACGAAACCCAAGCTGTGACCGCCATTGCCCCAGCTTTTATTCTGCAGATTTTTAAGATGTATAAGCTATTAAATGGGTTTTTGATAACATTGTTAGTGAGAAATGTGTGTCTTACTCTCACAATCTTCACTCAGTGAATGTATACGATGTAGTTTGATGGTTATCACGAATATTATTCTGGACATCGCCAAGAAAATGTAGAAATACAACATTTCTTTCAGTTGATATACTGGTTGCTATGCTGTTGCTATGACGCTCCTGGCGCTGCCTTAAACCGGAAACCGGAAGCGTTTGAATTATTATTATTTATTTGCTGTAAATGCTTAATTTGTTGTTCTCTCATTTAAAAAACACATGTTTATTACAGAGGAGGGATGACGTCTACATAGTCGCCTGCTAACAGCTCCCGTGACAGTTATGAACGTTTTATATTTTCTTTGTCACGAGGAAAGCCAATCAAGAGAGCAGAGCTCAGTCATCCTCCACGGTCAGACAGGAAGTGAAGCGATAAATTACAAAGTAAAATCAGTTTGACACTTCCGGTTTCACCATATGTAATGAATTTAGCTTTCTTGATATGTCATTTAGAGCGATCTGATGATTCTGATCACTCGATATTGCGGACTTTACAGTTAAAATAGCAGGAGAGATCACTTTGCTTGCTTTTTAACCTCTGTATAATATTGTGGATTAAATTACTTTTTATTTTATTCATTATTTTACATGAAATTACCTTTGAGGGATATCCTTGACACCTATTTTTTTTTCTCACCTGCACACTTTGTTACCTTTTACCTTTTACGTTGTATCTTATTTTCTATTGTCTATATCTTTTTAGTTTTTTTATTGTGCAAATAAATTAAATCAAATCAAAAGCATTAAACCGGAAACAGGAAGCGTTTTGATGACTTTCGTTTTTTATTTTAATTTTATTCTTTGCTGTAAAAGCTTAATGTAACTGCTTTTGTGTTCTTTTGTGTTCTCTAATTTTTTAAAAACATGTTTATTTAAGAGCAGGGATTACGTCTCCAGAGTTGCCCACTTACACCTCCCGTGACAGTTAGGAACGTTTTTTTTTTCACGAGCAGCTCCCATGAAGCATGGAAGCGATGCCTATGAGTTCATGGCATGGACATATAAAGAGTTCCGAGCTGTCCGCCGGTGATGGGCCGCATTCTTTCAGCTTGTGACGTCATCTGAATGGGCGCATTCCGTTTTCATGTCTGCACAAAGCTGAATCAAAAGGCCACTATGTTTGTTTTATAGCCTGATATTGATTTTAATGTAATTTCATGTGGCTGATTATATTTATTATGAAATAAAATATATTAAAAACATATATTATATCAGTTAATAGGCCTATTGAACCAAATCATCCACTAAAGCCCTACTGTGTGTGTGTGTGTGTGTGTGTGTGTGTGTGTGTGTGTGTGTGTGTGTGTGTGTTTGAGTGATAGTGAGAGAGAGAGAGAGAGGGAGAGAGAGAGCATGGTCAATCAGACTGAAGACTATGTTAACAGTGAGTGAGTGAGTGAGTGAGTGAGTGAGTGAGTGAGTGAGTGAGTGAGTGAGTGAGTGAGTGTGAGAGAGAGAGAGAGAGAGAGAGAGAGAAAGCATGGCCAAATTGACTAAAGACTGTTAAGAAATGTTTCATTGCATGCCCCTCATTTAATCCCTGCACTCTCTTCATAGGCCTATTTTAATGAGATATTCAGAATATTCAGCAGTTGAGGGTGGTGCATGCATGGCATGCACCATGCATGGCACAGTTTTGTGCCATGCATGTTGTGGGAGGAAGATGATCGAGATGGTTGTGGATTTTTGGATGAAATGGAGCACTAGGCCGAAAACAATAGGATGCCTGGCTACTCGAATCCTGGGGGAAGAGGATGAGATGGTGGAGGGCTACAGAGACCTGCATTTACTTCTACAACAGACTGCAAATGTAACATGGGGGTTGTGCATGGAGGGACAGAGCAGACTGTACTTCATGAGCAAATCATTATTTACCTATTTGGGCCCATAGTTGGTTGTGGAGAGAATGATAATTCACAAGCTGCTGAAGATAATGGACAGCACTGCTCCTTCAGCTATTCAACCACTACAGAAAGTCATTCCTGCCAACTGCAATACAATCCACAATAACTGCTGCTTCAATGCTACAATTTCCCTATGGCAATAAATAAAGTAGGCCTACATTATCCATCTACAAATCCATCCATCCATCTATGCAGGTATGTTTGATTTAGGCCTATATTTTGGATTATGCATAGCGTTCTGCATTATAATCTCTGAAAGTGACATCCTTTGGATTATTATTTCCAAAAGAAAACAAATGAGCAAACAAAAAGCTTCATTTTCATTATTGGGCTTTAAAAGTGATCAGGGGCATATTTCAGGTAGCTGGTTTTGAGTCAACCCAGAGTTTGTTCGCTCTGAGTTAGTGGAAACTCTGGGTTTTCCGTTTCAGGTAGCAGGTTCAGCGCAACCGAGAGTCAGTTACTGCGGCAACATACGCCGTGGGTCTAACCTGCTGGATAGGTGGTTAGACCTACCCTGAGTTTGTTTTCACTTTACGCTGCAGCTCCGACTGAAGAAAGAGTGTCACTGTCACACGCGTCCCTGTACAGTTTGAAGCAAAATCACTCCATAGAAATCTCCATCGGGATGTTTTTATCATTTCCTGATGATTTTACGTTTGACCGATCATTTATCTGATCAGTAGCCTTGTTCTCAGTCCGTTCATATAGGCGGCCACCTTACACATCGTGACATGCTCTACATTCAGATTAATAATCCTATTTGTATTGTTTTTAACTGGACTTAATTGTCTTTCACTCCCCATTTTAAAGAAGCGACAGTCTGTTTACTGCACAGTGGGCTATTAGGCTATAGCTTCCCAACATATTATACAGCGAATATAAAACACTGTCAGAAATGCTGTGCCGCGCCAGCTTTATTACTTTACTGCTGATATGCGTAACTTTTTAAAATAGACTATGGCTTCTCATACGGAAGCGAAATGATTGCTCTGTTTTTTTCTGAATTGCAGAGGAGATTAGATCAGAGTTATGTGACAATATCCCCGTTAATTCTTCTCCATAGGCTACCATAAACTCATTCGTTAATATTTCTAACTCCAGTGGGAGTGAGAAATGGAGAAGTGGGAGGATCACGCATTTGTTTCTTCTGTTTCCATGGTGAATCATGTTATCAGCGATCCATTGACGATGGCTTTTATGCACATGCTCCACCCAGAGTGAACACGCTCAGAGTTGATTGACCCAACGCTGATCCACTGTTCTGTAACCGAAAACCCAGAGTTACTCATCAACCCTGCGCTCTGAGTTGACCAACTCAGAGCGCAGGATTAAACTCAGAGTATGTAAAACCAGCCACCTGAAATAGGGCCCAGAAGATCAAAACCTTGCCATAAGAACACCAACTGAATACATAGCTGGAAAGGTCTTAATGTTGTCAGTGTAAAGATTCTACGACTCTACATTTAAACACACCTACAATTCACCATCATGCTTATTATTTGATTTAATTTATTTGCACAATAAAAAAATAGGCCACAGAAAAATAAGATATAAAGTAAAAGGTAAAAGGTAACTTGTGCAGGTGAGAAAAAAAATGGGTGAAGGATATCTCACCTCAAAGGTAATTTAATGTCAAATAATGAATAAAATAAAAATTATACAGAGGTTAAAAAGCAATGAAAGGGCTTTTTGTTAGCACTTGCTATTTTAAATAATATACATATATTTTGCAGGTTTCATACCCTTCTATTTTAAAACGCTCTATAAGTAGAAGACACCACCACTCAAGGGCATGTCTGTCTAAAGGAAATGCAATGAAGAGAGTAAATCATGATATATATTTCTTCTCTTCTCTCTCTTTATGATGAATGTAAGTTTGATTTAATTTATTTGCAAGATAAAAAAAAAGGAGGTGTAAGCGGGCAACTCTGGAGACGTAATCCCTGCTCTTAAATAAACATGTTTTTAAAAAATTAGAGAACACAATTTAGCAGTTACATTAAGCTTTTACAGCAAAGAATAAAATAAAAATAAAAAACGAAAGTCATCAAAACGCTTCCTGTTTCCGGTTTAATGCTTTTGATTTGATTTAATTTATTTGCACAATAAAAAAACTAAAAAGATATAGACAAAAGAAAATAAGATACAACGTAAAAGGTAAAAGGTAACAAAGTGTGCAGGTGAGAAAAAAAAATAGGTGTCAAGGATATCCCTCAAAGGTAATTTCATGTAAAATAATGAATAAAATAAAAAGTAATTTAATCCACAATATTATACAGAGGTTAAAAAGCAAGCAAAGTGATCTCTCCTGCTATTTTAACTGTAAAGTCCGCAATATCGAGTGATCAGAATCATCAGATCGCTCTAAATGACATATCAAGAAAGCTAAATTCATTACATATGGTGAAACCGGAAGTGTCAAACTGATTTTACTTTGTAATTTATCGCTTCACTTCCTGTCTGACCGTGGAGGATGACTGAGCTCTGCTCTCTTGATTGGCTTTCCTCGTGACAACGAAAATATAAAACGTTCATAACTGTCACGGGAGCTGTAAGCAGGCGACTCTGTAGACGTCATCCCTCCTCTGTAATAAACATGTGTTTTTTAAATGAGAGAACAACAAATTAAGCATTTACAGCAAATAAATAATAATAATTCAAACGCTTCCGGTTTCCGGTTTAAGGCAGCGCCAGGAGCGTCATAGCAACAGCATAGCAACCAGTATATCAACTGAAAGAAATGTTGTATTTCTACATTTTCTTGGCGATGTCCAGAATAATATTCGTGATAACCATCAAACTACATCGTATACATTCACTGAGTGAAGATTGTGAGAGTAAGACACACATTTCTCACTAACAATGTTATCAAAAACCCATTTAATAGCTTATACATCTTAAAAATCTGCAGAATAAAAGCTGGGGCAATGCCGGTCACAGCTTGGGTTTCGTTTCGGCCGGGAGGACTTGAAAGTCACGTGACATGTACGCTGTCCATTAGAAATGAATAGGGGGAACAAATGTAGGTAATTCACAATTTCAAGGCCTTTATTGTGAAATCTCTACATTTTGCGCTGTGGACCAACGTAGCTATTTTACATTTGACTGTGAGACTGGGTTGGTACAGACAGGTAGTGGATCATGAGGAGATATTCACACAGTACAGACAGGTAGTGGATCATGAGGAGATGTTCACTCAGTACAGACAGGTAGTGGATCATGAGGAGATATTCACTCAGTACAGACAGGTAGTGGATCATGAGGAGATATTCACTCAGTACAGACAGGTAGTGGATCATGAGGAGATATTCACTCAGTACAGACAGGTAGTGGATCATGAGGAGATATTCACTCAGTACAGACAGGTAGTGGATCATGAGGAGATATTCACTCAGTACAGACAGGTAGTGGATCATGAGGAGATATTCACTCAGTACAGACAGGTAGTGGATCATGAGGAGATATTCACTCAGTACAGACAGGTAGCGGATCATGAGGAGATATTCACTCAGTACAGACAGGTAGTGGATCATGAGGAGATATTCACACAGTACAGACAGGTAGTGGATCATGAGGAGATATTCACTCAGTACAGACAGGTAGTGGATCATGAGGAGATATTCACTCAGTACAGACAGGTAGTGGATCATGAGGAGATATTCACACAGTACAGACAGGTAGTGGATCATGAGGAGATATTCACTCAGTACAGACAGGTAGCAGATCATGAGGAGATATTCACTGATTATTAAGCGTTCTCCAGAATCACGGACTGGGAGTTAGAACATTTTGAGCATCAACCACACATAGGCAACACCTTAAAGACCTACTTCACCAGTGGGAATATGAAGGTGTATTGAACCCTGAGATCCTATGTTGTATAAATGTGCAAAAAAAATTAAAATCGGATCATCCTAGCCTGAGAAAAGGCAGAAAGAGTGTTTTATGGTCCCACTGTCTTAACCCTACAGTTTCCTTCTTGTGACATCACAGTAAGGGTTAGGATTAACAGGACAGCTGGGCCAAGGGAAGACTGAGGGAAGAAAAACCTCATTCATTATATTATAATAGTGGTTTTATAATGATAGAACGCTGGTTCCGTATGGGTGAAGTATTCCTTTAATTTCCTGCATTCATGTGAATTCTAATCCGTCAGTTTGTGATGGAAATGGCTGAGTTCGAAAATCCCTACTAACGTCCTCCCTCCTACCCAACATGTATATACTACATACTGTCTACTCAACCTGTCTAACTTAATCCATGTCTGTGTCTGTGTGTCTGTGTGTCTGTCTGTCTTTCTCCCTGTCTGTGTGTCTGTCTCTCGGTCTCCCTCCCTGTCTGTCTCTCTCCCTGTCTGTCTGTCTCTCTCCCTGCCTGTCTCTCTCCCTGCCTCTCTGTCTCCCTATCTGTCTATCTCCCTATCTGTCTCTCTCTGTCTCTCTCCCTA
>CASHTC010000397.1:5000-7500 GCA_949357725.1 Hyperoplus immaculatus
CTGAACATTTGGAGTGGTCTCTTCATTTTTTTTTCAGAGCTGTATACTGTAAGTGGAAAATGTTAAACCCTAATCACCTGCAGTGTATAGTTTTTTTAAAGTAATTTATTTTTTCTTTTCCTTTAAAGAACACAAACACACAACTGTAAAAGTGAACACACAAACAAAATAGAATAAACAGCTAACATGGGGGGGGACGCCCTACCAACTGAGCTAAGGGCGCCCCCTTGACAAAAAGTGATTTTGACAACAAGCGTTCTCCAGAATCACTGACTACACCTTTGCCAATCAACAACAATTATAAGTTTCTCATGGCTACTTTAATAAATGTACTTTCTTGAGGGTCTTTTCTCGTTGTGATAGTAGATTTGCCTCGGAGAAGCAAAGCACATCAGTCCACATGGTGATGTTGCTTTTTGTCTCCACCATTTTTTTTTAAATACCTTTTTTTTTTTTTTTAAATTTTTGTTAAGGAACACAAACACACAACTGCAAAAGTGAACACACAAACTAAATTAAACAAACAGCTAACATGGCGTACTCTACTCTACAGGTTTCTATAACAGCTAACATGGCGTCCTCTACTCTACAGGTTTCTATAACAGCTAACATGGCGTCCTCTACTTTACAGGTTTCTATAACAGCTAACATGGCGTCCTCTACTCTACAGGTTTCTATAACAGCTAACATGGCGTACTCTACTTTACAGGTTTCTATAACAGCTAACATGGCGTCCTCTACTTTACAGGTTTCTATAACAGCTAACATGGCGTACTCTACTCTACAGGTTTCTATAACAGCTAACATGGCGTCCTCTACTTTACAGGTTTCTATAACAGCTAACATGGCGTACTCTACTTTACAGGTTTCTGTAACAGCTAACATGGCGTCCTCTACTCTACAGGTTTCTATAACAGCTAACATGGCGTCCTCTACTCTACAGGTTTCTATAACAGCTAACATGGCGTACTCTACTCTACAGGTTTCTAAGGACTTTGTTTAAACTAAAGGTAAATGTTAAGCAGAAAATAAAAAGTCAACGAGGTGTCATGTAGGTCCCTTCAGTGCTGTTATATAGTCCAGGAGAGGCTGACATATCTGTTTAAACTTCTCTGAGGTGTCATGTAGGTCCCTTCAGTACTGTTATATAGTCCAGGAAAGGCTGACATATCTGTTTAAACTTCTCTGAGGTGTCATGTAGGTCCCTTCAGTACTGTTATATAGTCCAGGAAAGGCTGACATCTGTTTAAACTTCTCCGCTCTCCCTGAAATCTCAGAACCGATTTTCTCCATATATAGGGTCTGCAGAGTCTCATTATAAAGCAACATTGTGCAGGTTTTTTTTCACCACATATTTCACTGAGTAACACATTAAACCTGTTAAACTGAAATCCCTCATAGTTCAACTCTTCCTTTTACTACGACTACTAACGTTACCATGGACACTGGTGTTGTTGATGCCCCCTTCAGGCTTGGCTGCTGATCACACACACACACACACACACACACACACACACACACACACACACACACACACACACAGACACACAGAGAGGGGTACACACACACACAGGGAGGAAGACACACACACACACAGGGAGGGGTACACACACACACACAGGGAGGGAGACACACACACACAGGGAGGGAGACACACACACACACAGGGAGGGAGACACACACACACACACAGGGAGGGAGACACACACACACACACACACACACACACACACACACACACACACACACACACACACACAGTATTTGATTTAGAGACACAACAGACCTCCTCTTGGCCTTTTCTACTTTTCTGTTTGGGTGCTTTTCAGGGACAATATGTGTGTGTGTGTGTGTGTGTGTGTGTGTGTGTGTGTGTGTGTGTGTGTGTGTGTGTGTGTGTGTGTGTGTGTGTGTGTGTGTGTGTTTGTGTGTGTGTGTGTGTGTGTGTTTTTGTGTGTGTGTGTGTGTCCCTCACCCTCCCATTACCATGATTTATCCGTCTCACAGACTTTGCTCGATGGAAGTCGACAGAGATTCAAAACTTTTTTTTAATAAAATGTTTTTCATACAAGACATCCACCTCAAACATTCATTCAATTTTATTTTATTTTTAAGATATTTTTTGGCATTTTTATGCTTTATTGATAGTGTAGAGACAGAGTTGAAATGGGGCAGAGAGGGGAGTGACATGCAGAGAACGACCGCGGGCTGGAATCGAACCCGGGTCCGCTGCTGGCTGAGGCCCATGGGGGGGGGGGGACGCCCTACCAACTGAGCTAAAGGGCGCCCCATTCATTCACTTTTCTAATGTCTATTCTATACTTGATGTGTTTTAATCTTGATGTATGTTAGGCCCCTGTAAAGCACTTTGAATGACCTTGTGTCTGAATTGTGCTATAGAAATAAACTTGCCTTGCCTTGCCTGTCTGTCTGTCTGTCTGTCTGTCTGTCTGTCTGTCAAACTCGCATACACATCCACAACATACTCAAATTGACATAC
>CASHTC010000398.1:7500-15000 GCA_949357725.1 Hyperoplus immaculatus
TTCGACCCCAAAGACTTTGTCAGTTCACAAACACCCAGCTGTTGAAAGCAACAAAGCATATTTACTTAAAGCTGCAGTGTGTAGAATGTATTGGCATATTTTCAGAACAGACTTGGTAGAAAAGGAGTATAATATTGATAAGTTTGTTTTAATTAGCCTTTTGTATCTTCATAGGAGCAGAGCGCTAAGGCTGCAATGCTGTTTTTATATATAGTGGGGCGTCCTGGGGAAATGCACCTGTTGGAAGACCAAGAAGAAGAAGAAGTACTATAGAATAAATAACTAAACACATCTTCACCTCATCACTTGCTATTGTGGAAAGACTTGAGGCAGTGGTGGATGATGCCATCTTTAGCAAGGTTACTGTGACCTTTACATACTGTGAGGTCTCAGGGACCTTGTACCATATTGCATCTTCTTAGGAGCTTTGCCTTCTTTAAAGCGGCTACGAGTAACATTTAAATATCTTTTAAACAGCCTCATGTTTCCTCTGATGATCATAAATTACCTTTAACAGCAAACGAGACCATCAGTGCAAAGAAAGACGTTTTTAAATAGTTTTTATTACTGCATTTTGGTCTGGTCGCACACCCAGTCCGTAAAAATACTACCGCTTTTGTCCAAAGGAGACGCCAACATGCCATGTTACTCGTAGTGGCTTTAAAGCATTGACTACCAACACTGGACTTTATCTGTTCGGCTATTGTTTTTGCATAGAGGCAAATAACCACCAGACATCAGTTTAATCTAGTTTTAGACACATGTTGCGTTCCGAATCGCGTACTCTTTCTTTTTTCTATTCTACATACTACATCCGACGATAAAAATAATCTAGTTAGTTAGGATGCAGTAGGCATACTATTGGGACAAACTCTCTTATTTCATCATAACATTGCGCCTTGATCTTGCCTCTTGCTTTTATATCCGTCGCATCCCCGTTTGTTTTCATATGGAGGCTTCGTCGATGTGATATCACTTCACGTGCGCACTGGATTGTGGGTCAGAATCGCCCAAATAGGATGCAGTTTTCAACACTAACAATCTTGGCATCCGGGTACTTCTAACCATCCTAAATCTGGCCACAAGAATGGGGACATCCTAAATCTTTTTTCTACCATACTATATCGTAGAAAGTATGCGATTCGGAACGCAACCCTAATATGTTTATTCGACCGACATATCGGCGCAATATCTCCTGAACGCTTTGAGGGAGTTTCTTCAAACTTTCCCCCGATGTCCACTCTGACTCAAAGATGAACTGGATTGATTTTGAAGGTCAACGGTCACTGCTAACTTACATAATGTGAGGTTAGAGTGTAGCTGCATTCCAATACCCATTATATCTACTATTAGGTATGGTACCTTTGGCCGATTCTGACCCACAGTCCAGTGCGCACCGGACGTGACGTCACATCGACGGAGCCTCCGTATGAAAACAAACCGGGGATGAGACGGATATAAAAGCAAGAGGCAAGATCAAGGAGCCATGTTATGATGAAATAAATAAGTAAAAGTATGTCCCAAGTGTTTGCCTACTACTGCATCCTAACTGGATTATTTTTATCGTTGGATGTAGTATGTAGAATAGAGAAAAGAAAGAGGAGGAGATTCGGAACGCAGGGCTCCTGTGTCGTTTGAAAAGACGCAATGCATTGTGGGGCGGTTGAGTAGGGAAAGTAACCTATCGATCCATACACAAAATCTTCCCGGTAGTAAGTTCTCATCCGGACATTTCTCGCCTACACAAACTCCCATACACAACCACAACATACTCAAATTGATGTCAGAATTAGTATGAGTAGGACGTTAGTAGGGCTTTTAGTATGAGTAGGACATTAGTAGGGCTTTTATGAGTAGCACATTAGTAGGGCTTTAAGTATGAGTAGGACGTTAGTAGGGATTTTAGTATGAGTAGAATGTAGGGATTGTAGTATGAGTAGGACATTAGTAGAGCTTTTAGTATGAGTAGGACCTTAGTAGAGCTTTTAGTATGAGTTGGACAGTAGGACGTCAGTAGGGCTTTTAGTATGAGTAGGACGTTAGCAGGGCTTTAAGTATGAGTAGGACGTCAGTAGGGCTTTTAGTACGAGTAGGACGTTAGTAGGGTTTTTAGTATGAGTAGGGCGTTAGTAGGGTTTTTAGTATGAGTAGGACGTCAGTAGGACTTTTAGTATGAGTAGGACGTTAGTATGAGTAGGACGTTAGTAGGACTTTTAGTATGAGTAGGACGTTAGTAGGGCTTTTCGAATATAGCCTTTTACCATTTGGCAACTGTATGGAGGCCTATTCTAGCCACCAATCACTAGTTCTAGTTATAAAGCTAATGTATGTTGGCGACCGACATTTGTGAGGAGAAGGACATTATTTGACCAAGGACTGCTGGCTGGATTATTGGATTAGAAAGCCACTCCTCCGGATAACAATAAATGAGTTTACCAAATAATTCAATAACAGAAATCAAGTCCCGTAGAAGATCAAAACGTGTGTGTGTGTGTGTGCGTGTGTGTGTGAGTGTGTGTGTGTGTGTGTGTGTGAGAGAGAGACTGTGTATGTGTGTGTGTGTGTGTGTGTGTGTGTGTGTGTGTGTGTGTGTGTGTGAGAGAGAGACTGTGTATGTGTGTGTGTGTGTGTGTGTGTGTGTGAGTGTGATAGAGATTTTTTTTGTGTGAGTGTGTGTGTGTGTGTTTGTTTGTGTGTGTGTGTGTGTGCGTGTGCGTGTGCGTGTGTGTGTGTGTGCGTGTGTGTCTCCAGTGATCCATAAACACTACGAAGATGAGGTCATATCTCCCCGTGTGCCAAACACATGATGGAATATGACCGTCATCTACTGTATGAGGAAATATACAATGGATGTTTAAAGGTGCTCCGGGGAACTTTCAGTTTGTGTTCATTCTAGCGCCCCCCTTTGGACAAAAGCGGTAGTGTTTTTACCACGCCAGCTGTTGTTCCTGGGTGAGCGTATACCCACGACAAAGGCATTAAGAAAAAACTATATAAAAATAGCATTCTTTGCACTGATGGTCTCGTTTGCTGTTACATGTAATTTATGATCATCAGAGGAAAAATGAGACTGTTTCAGAAATATTTAAAAGTTCATCTTAACTACTTTAAAGCGAGGCACAAAATGTATATTTTTTAAGCACTGGAGGATTTTGAGATTCTTTTTCACTTTATATGTACTGTAGAGACCAAGCCCCAACCTCAGCGATGTTTACCAGCATCCAATAAGGAAGTGACCACAACTGTAATGGTAAATGGACTTGTATAGCGCTATATCTCCGTTTATCACAGACCCAAAGCACTTTACATTGTTTTTTGTACACATTCACCCAGTCACACACACATTCATACACCGATAGCTGCAGCTACCACGCAGGGTAGGCTTAGCACTAGGGTGCTAAGCTAACTAAGCTAACTATCAGGAGCAATTCGGGGTTCAGTGTCTTGCCCAGGGACACTTCGACATGTGGCGGGGAGACGGGGGATCGAACCTCTGACCCTGCACACCAGAGGCGAACACCCTACCCACTTCGCCACTGCCTGTAGTAACCCGGAAGTGCCACTAGGGGGGTGGAAGCAGAAGACAGCCATCTCTCATTGACTCACTTGTTAGACGTTTTTTCAAAGTCTTATCAAACCTATTTACAGCCTGGTCCACAAAACCAGTTTAGTCTGTATGTTTAGGTCATATCTCCATGACAACACTGAGGGGGGTGAATTTTTTCGGACCACGCTAGTTTTTATTCTTTCGGAGGTTAAAATGTATTGGCGCGATCTCTTGAGTGACAGCTCTCCGCCCGTTGTCCCTCACTTTGCCTCGGAGGTATACGTCAGCTATCTCCCCCCCCCCCTCACAACATGGCGACGAGCACAAACCAGGATTATTGGAGGCCGTGTGAATAACTGAGGTCAGCCCGGATGCTACATCCATATTATTTACTATCTATGTAAATTATTACGTGTCAAAGGTCAAAGGTCAATGAGGTCACATCTAGTCGTCCGGACAACAGGATGTTAACGTATTAGTGAAGTTGCCTTGGAGATAAGTTGTTGTTGAGCCACTTATCTGTCTCCTCCCAGTGTGTGTGTGTGTGTGTGTGTGTGTGTGTGTGTGTGTGTGTGTGTGTGTGTGTGTGTGTGTGTATGTGTGTGTGTGTGTCTGTGTGTGTCTGTGTGTGTTAGTCTTTGTCTATGTGTCTGTCTGTCTGTCTGTCTGTCTGTGTGTGTGTGTGTGTGTGTGTGTGTGTGTGTGTGTGTGTGTGTGTGTGTGTGTGTGTATGTTAGTCTTTGTCTGTGTGTCTGTCTGTCTGTGTGTCTGTCTGTCTGTCTGTCTGTATGTGTGTCCTTCTGTGTGTCCTTCTGTGTGTCAGTGTGTGTGTATCCTTCTGTGTGTGTATGTATCCTTCTGTGTGTGTGTGTGTGTGTCTGTCTGTCTGTCTGTCTGTCTGTATGTGTGTCCTTCTCTGTGAGTGTGTATGTGTCCTTCTGTGTGTGTGTGTGTCAACGATACATACACAATATACAATCCAAACACATCAAATACACAGCCAGCTGATAAAGAGAAAAAAAAACATTGAAACGTTGAGACAGCGATGTAGCTGCTATGAAAATTGCGTGGCCAAAAGTACAACATAGATATTTCCAATATAGTCTACAATACATCCTAGCTTCCATAACATCGCTTCTTAGAGAGTAGTTTAAAGGTGCAGTGTGTAATATGACATCATCAAGAAAATTCTACAAAGTTCTAGAATGCAACGCTCCCTGGGTAACCCCACCCCTTTAGAATAATAACAGAAGCTACAGTGGCCTTCAAGGACAAGAAAAATTCTAAATTTTAAACAATGCACCTGATGACATTCCAACTATGACACTTTCAAGATGGCGGCACTAGGCCTTGGTCCAAAATATGCAGAAATATGGACATATATGAGACCTTTCTAAGGGAAAAAATAACAATTAAAAAAAAATTCAGCTATTATGCACTAAATTAAATGTACTTATGGATATTATAATTATTTTCTACAAAATCTGCTAGGAAATAAAACCCAAAATTCTACACACTGCAGCTTTAAATGCAACACAAAAAAAATATTGTTTTAATGCAAGTAATCAACCGGCATGATGATAATATAGTGTTTTAGATTTAAATTCAGGTACATTTTCGTTATGTTTAAAGGTGCAGTAAGCGGTTTATTTATGTTAATGTAAGTGTTAAATCGCTCTTTATTCATACAGTGATCACTTATTGTGCACGTTTCATAAAGCCGATTTCTCAGTCACTCACTCTGCCTGTAATCGGCAAATAAACTTTTCAGGGATCCCACTACTGATAACCAATCAGAAGAGAGAACGCTACAAACCGGCCCCCGTCTCACTGCCGGTGCACATGCAGAGCAACGGACGGGTGAATGTTTATGCGCCTACATTAGCGGAGCAGGTAAAAATCCTTCCCAATGTCTGTTTTGATGGTTTTTATCATGTTTTATCACACTTGTGGATCTGAGATGATGCTAGATAACTGGCTGCTTGAAGACCGCAGTGCATTAATGTGGTGACGTAGGGACGAGCGAGGGGACTGCTAACTGCAGTCACTGACAGGATGTTAGCTAAACTGACCATTCTGCTTACAGCACCTTTAACGATGACAAAGATCAAATATATATCATTTCCAAAGGGCACTGAGACCTTTTCCCCATGTCCACCCCTCTGGGCATCTGACCACTAACCCTCCATCATGTTCAAAACCTGCATTTCTACAATTGCTACAATCATCCTTAAAATTACATGTTTCAGCCCAGCGGTCACTCTGCACATGGTACAGTCACACAGGGCTGCCCATAAGGGGTGGTAAAGTGTGTGTGTGTGTGTGTGTGTGTGTGTGTGTGTGCCTGTGTGCTTGGGTGTAGGTTTCATTTCAACACAGGTGGGGGGGAGGTGGGCACATGTAGAATGATTGTTGTCAAAATCACATTTGTCAAAAACAGTGGATATCTCCTCATGATCCACCACCTGTGCGCTGAAAAAATCTCACTATCTATGTCTGTCTGTCTGTCTGTCTGTCTGTCTGTCTGTCTGTCTGTCTGTCTGTCTGTCTGTCTGTCTGTCTTTCTGTCTGTCTGTCTCTCCTCTGATGCCAGTAAGAGTCTACGATTCATTCTAAGCGTCTTAACTTCATATTTGGAGTTTGTTCATCACATCCAGTGTGTGTGTGTGTGTGTGTGTGTGTGTGTGTGTGTGTGTGTGTGTGTCTGTCTGTCTGTCTGTCCATGTATTTGTGTGTTAGAGCGACCAACAGGGGGCGTCAATGGGCAGGTTAATGTGTTTCCTTATGTCTCCTAAGCTGCCGACCTGATGTTTAAATATCCCTTAAAGGTGCACTGTGTAATATATTCTAGAATGCAACGCTCCCTGGGTAACCCCACCCCTTTTGAATAATAACAGAAGCTACAGTGGCCTTCAAGGATAAGAACAATTCTAAATTTTAAACAATGCACCTGATGACATTCCAACTATGACACTTTCAAGATGGCGGCACTAGGCCTTGGTCCAAAATATGCCGAAATATGGATATATATGAGACCCTTTCTAAGGGAAAAAAAAATAATTCAAAACATTTTTTTCAGCTATTATGCACTAAATTAAATGTACTTATGGATATTATAATTACTTTCTACAAAATCTGCTAGGAAATAAAACCCAAAATTCTACACACTGCAGCTTTAAGTCAGAGTGTATCCTCTGCTCACGGCCGTGAGACAGAGACAGAAAATCCCAATCTTGCGCTCATCACCAGGCCAGATCTTTTTTTTTTTTTAAGATGATTTTTTGGCCTTTTTCAAGCTTTATTAGACAGTACAGAGTTGAAATGGGGAGACAGAGTGAGAGAGAGAGAGAGAGAGAGAGAGGGGGGATGACATGCAGTAAAGGTCCACGGGTCGGATTTGAACCCGCGACCACTGCAACGAAGGCCGTAGCCAATATGGTACGCGCTCTATCCACTACGCCACCGGAGCGCCCCGCGGCCAGATCTTTTAACTTATTTTGAGATGACTTTACACAACACACAACACACCGTTAAAGGGGCAGTGTGTAATATGACATCATCTAGAACAGGGGTGTCCAAACTACGGCCCGCGGGCTCGCTTTTTATTGGCCCGCGACCGATTTTAAAGATATAATGTAATATGGCCCTTTGAAAAAAAAAAAAAAAACTTTTTTTTTTTTTTTTGCATGTCTTAGTTAACCCACTAGTGCAGGGATGTCAAAACTGATTGATTGGCCCGTGGCACATTTTAAAAATATAATGTAATATGGCGCTTTTAATTTTTAAATAATTTAAAGAAAAGAGCACCAAGCCCATCCCAGAGGACCCTGCATAATATTTTATTTTAAATTAATATTATTATGGAAAATCCATGTGTCCTTCTCCAATAGCTTCTAATTCATCTGGCACAGTGTCTCCATTTTTTTTCATACAAAATTCTTCAGCTTTAGCCT
>CASHTC010000399.1:0-5000 GCA_949357725.1 Hyperoplus immaculatus
CCGAGGTGTAAGAGGCGGAAACAAGCCAACCCCAGACGAAAAAACGGTAAGGAAAACACACCCGAGAAACCAAGAATTTACGCGGGGATATAGTCACCCAAACCCGGCGAAGTTTTTTTCAGTTTTTACGGGTGGGGGTCGGTGGATATCTTTGGATGTAGCCTAAGTAACCCGCTGTGGAGCTTTCCATTGCGGCTTTGTGGGTGTGTGTTTGTCCGCTGGCCGGCTGGCTGAGCTGGCTGGCTGGGCTGGCTGGCTGGTGCCTATCTATCTGTCTTATACGCGAGCGAAGGGACCGTTATCTGCGCGTAACTCCCTCTCTCCCTCTCTGTTACAGCCACACTTCCCAACCCTTTCTGGAATCTTAAAAAAAAAAATATTCTGGTTTTCAAATAGTGTTGTAGGTTGTAGGCTATTCTATTGTGTGTGTTTATATATGTATGGTTAGTTTGAGCGAACACTTATGGGTGCTTGAAAGTTGGCTTCTGGTGCCTGTTTGTCTACGGGACAACATCGCCCAAGAGGGAATGCATGTAGCGGTCACTTACTCACTCACACAGACCCCTGACTCGCTTGTATTGCTTGTAAGGCAGTCGCATAGTACTTTCGCTTGCTCCCATGTAAAAGAAAAAACTCCCATTCGTGTTACCTCTTTGAGTTGTGATAATTTAGCTGTTTTTTTTGTTTTTTTTAAATACGCGCTTGCAATGTGTTATGTATATAGCCGTGCGCGTGGTTTTTGTCTGTCTCTATATGGGGCCTTTTTTCAGATTACCCCCTCCCCTCAGCATTATAAGACACGTTTTGTTTTCAAGCGATTTACCAGTTAACCACACACGTTGTCGCTAAAGGAAAAAGTGTTAGGAACATTCTCACGAGATGGCATTTCAGTTTTTTATTTAAATTACTTTTTACCTTTTGATGGCGATGGCGAGTTTTTTAATTTTTTTTATTGCAGTAGTTAAGCGATCATCATATATAAATAAGATGACACGTCCGATAAATGCTGGACATTAATTGGGGGCTAGGGGAGAGCGCGAGGGAGTGAGAGGGGAGAGCTGGCGAGGTGGAGATTTGTTGGTTTTCGTTCCCCCGTCTGACTGCACACTTCCCCACAAGAGGCAAATCTGCCCTGACGTTTCCTGGCCCCGTTATTCCTGATTATTCCATAAAGGGCTCGTGCGTGTGTGTGTGTGTGTGTGTGTGTGTGTGTGTGTGCGTGCGCGCGCGTGTGTGTGTGTGTTCTTGAGCGTGTGCGTGTGCGTTTGATTTGTGTGTGTGCGTGCGTGCGTGTGTGTTCACATTTATTTGCTTTTCCGACTACAACAGTTTTTAAAATCTCGAGGTTATTTATCTAGATCAGCTTTCATTTATTGATTTATCTCAATCGATAGCAGACAAGCATTCGGTTCCACATTAAATAGCGCAGGACGAGCATATATAACACGGGCACGGTTCCCATTACCTACATATATATATATATATATATATATAAATATAATGTACATTGTCAGTATTTATACATGGCATATAATAACACACATTTCCACGTATGACAGGCTGTTTAGCGAGGCCACCTGTTCTGTTGAAACGGGGGGGAGAATGTGGGAGAAAAAAAAAAAAAAAAAATACAATCTTGGCTTTTGGTACGAAATGTAGCGTTTGATAAAATAATATAACCAGCAAAGCAAATATACATTTTCACAGGTTTAAACCCGGACAAGAGAAAGAGAAGGCACGCGAGCTTTTTTGGCACGGTGTGTGACGGTGCAGAGAATATAATTGTACCTCTTGCATAGGCTAAATCGAGTCACACACACAACAAAATAAAATTATATAATTTTATTTTTATTATTATTATTTTGTTTTTAATGTGACAATGAGCCCCCCTTTTTCTTTTTTTTTCTTCCATAACAAGTCACCCTGTCTGATGATCCCTCCTTCCCTCTCTCCCTCCCTCTCTCCACCCCTCCCTCACCCCATGTCCTCCCCCCTGGGAATGTAGAAGCTTATTGGGGCTTGGCCACTCTCTCTTTCTGCCTGTCTCTCTCTCTCTCTCTCTCTCTCTCTCACTCTCTCTCTCTCTGTCCTTTCCCTGCCTCTCTCTGTGTGTGTACAGCACAGCCACTGACTCAAATACAAATTTAAAAAGCGCTCTCAAAATGCACCAAAAATCTTGTCTAGAATAGCCTTTCTTGTATTTTTCTAGCAGATGGAAGGCAGATGTAATCCAGTCGCCCCTTTAATTGACAAATCACATGAACAAACACAAAATGTGGAAATATGCAAGATTACAGCTAATTTTTTCTGCGAGTGTCTTTTTGGAAGCTTGTGTGCGTGTGCGTGTGTGTGTGTGTGTGTGTGTGTGTGTGTGTGTGTGTGTGTGTGTGTGTGTGTGTGTGTGCATCAAAGCAGAGCCTGTCTTCATGCAAATTCTAATTTGTACACCACCTGTAATTGTTTTTTTTTTTTTTAATTTTAATTAATTGCTAAATGTTGCTTTATATATATTTTTCACGTTTGGGACTGGTTTGAGTGGAGTTATATTTATGACCCAATACAAAATTCGACATCTTCCATTTTTAAATCAAGAATATAAGTCCTGTCTTGCCTTCCCCCTTTCTTACTGCATTGTCACCGATGCAATAACTGCAATTGTTCGGATTTGTATATATATTTTTCATCTGCAAAATGTACGAGGGGGCATTTTCAAGCATCATCTTTTGCCAATTAGCGTTAATGAGGCATTTGCTCAGTAAGTTGTCGGACCGATGTCATTCTCCGTGCCTGACGAGAGGTTGGCCTTCAAGGGTTTCGAGGTGCTACTGTAGCTTTTACTCACTCACTGCCCGGCTGGCTTGTCATGTGGTATTTAACCACACTTTGGTGACTTATCCTCCTTTTTCCCTCCGTCATCCCTTCATCCACTGCTATACTCTATATACAACACCGTCGCCGCTGTTTTTGCTATGTGGAAAAGCCTGTGTTTTGTATGCTCATATACACTGGAAATCTCAAATGCAAGGCAGCAAACAAAACCGTACTATTGACATTTTTTACTCTTTTTTACTGTGCATTTTTGTATCCTCTATACACCACCGCTGTTTGAAGC
Source organism: Hyperoplus immaculatus (assembly GCA_949357725.1). Classification (NCBI taxonomy): domain Eukaryota; kingdom Metazoa; phylum Chordata; class Actinopteri; order Uranoscopiformes; family Ammodytidae; genus Hyperoplus; species Hyperoplus immaculatus. The sequence goes on from CASHTC010000399.1 coordinate 3,113, forward strand.
ATGTGTCTTACAAGCTACACACTCATACACTCTCAAATAATCTCCAATGCCAGCAAACAAAACCGTATACGAATTACATATTTCCTTTTTGTGTGTGTGTGTGTTGTATACTCAAATTCTTCCCCACTGTTTAAAAAACAAAAACCGCTTCAGATATAGAAAAAGAAACTCTTTTTCTTCTTGGCCTCCCCCCCCCCCCGATGTGAAACTTGATCTGTGCTGCGTGTGTGTGTGTGTGTGTGTGTGTGTGTGTGTGTGTGTGTGTGTGAGTGTGAGAGAGTGTGTGTGTGTGTGTGTGAGAGAGTTTGGCCCGCGCCAGGTGTTGCTTGTCACATCCAGCTGTGTGCGCTCGGCAGAGGAAAAAAAAAGGAAAAAAACACTCGCACACACACACACACACACACACACCTGTCGTTATTTCCTTATTACCCAACACAGCACAGCGCACACACACATTCATAAAGAATATACACGCCAGGAAAAATCTGTCTAGGGCTGCTGTTATCATGTTATCATGTTGTCTTTTGGTTTTGAGTTTTGAGAGAATGTAACACTCACACTGTGGCGGTGGCACCTTTTTCCCTTACAAGAATATGAAAAGATTACAGATGTTGATGCTTAATGTCTTCCTCTTAGCAGTTTTTTTTGATGTAGCGATGTGGCATCAACCAGGTTTTTTATAAGCGTTTTGCTGAGAACATTTTTTGTCGTGCGGAGTATAGGGGACATACCCACGGAAAGAAAAGCATCGGTTACATAATCGGGAGCAGCGGTATAGCATTGAAAGAAGAGGCATTGAGAGAAGGACACTCTCTCTTTCTCTCTCCCTCTCTCTCCCTCTCTCTCCCTCTCTCTCTCTTTCTCTCTCCCTCTCTCTTCCTCTCTCTCTCGCTCTCTATCTCTCTCTCATTCTATCTCTTTCTTTCTATTTCTATCTCTCTCTATCTCTCTCTCTTTCTTTGCGGCTGTGCTGGATTTTGATATAATAGTCTCAATGTGGCTATTAAGGCTATCGCAGATTCTCGCTTAAGGTGGAGAGAGTAAAAAGGGATTGTGTGTGTGTGTGTGTGTGTGTGTGTGTGTGTGTGTGTGTGTGTGTGTGTGTGTGTGTGTGTAGAGCGAGGGGAGGGAGGGAGGGGAGGGAGAGGGGGGGGTTGCTTTTCAATCCATAACAATGCCAGATTTCTGCCGGTCTAAACAATTTGTCTATCTCCATTATATTCCTTTGCTTTTTCTAAAGTTGTGTTCGCATCTCCCCTCTGTGGAATATAGGGCGACAGGGGTGTGTGTGTGTGTGTGTGTGTGTGTGTGTGTGTGTGTGTTAAGGGGAGGGGGGTGTGTGTGAGACAAGGTGCTCCCTTTCTACTTGTCCCCTCCCCAAGGTTTTCCCCTTGTTAAGGTAGGGGCAGCATTATGCCAGTGTCAGTGAGCCGGAGCAGTGTGTGTGTGTGTGTGTGTGTGTGTGTGTGTGTGTGTCTAAGTCTGTGTGTGTGTGTGTGTGTGTCTAAGTCTGTGTGTGTGTACGGGGGAAGGGAGTGGGGGGGGTAAGAAAAGAATAGAAAAGAAAAGAACAAGAGGGGGGCAGGTTTCGCATGGCGCTCGCGGACAATTGTTTGTCAGTAGTAATGTGTTTCATTTTACATGTTTATGCCGTCGGTAGTGGCAGGAGGTTCTTTTTCCCAACGCATTGCTATTCCCATTCCCATGCGCATATAAGGGCTGGCGACTCTTTAAAGCACCTTATACTCTTTATGGCTATTTATTCCTGCTGGTAATGGGTTGAATTATTATGGGTTAGTGTGTCTAAGCAAGTGAAACAATAACCTAAGAATTGACAGGGTGTTCAGACTCACTCATAGTCCGAGATGAGTATTTTTAAACCGCCTGC
>CASHTC010000399.1:30757-33257 GCA_949357725.1 Hyperoplus immaculatus
TTATTTGAGGGAATACTTCACCCATACGGAACCGGCGTTCTATCGTTATAAAATCACTATTATAATATAATGAATGAGGTTTTTCTTCCCTCAGTCTTCCCTCAGTCTTCCCTTGGCCCAGCTGTCCTGTTAATCCTAACCCTACATTTTACCATGTGTGATGTCATACATGGTAAAATGTAAGGGTTAGACAGTGAGACCATAAAACACTCTTTCTGCCTTTTCTCAGGCTAGGATGAACCGATTTCTAAAATGTTTGCACATTTATACTACATAGGATCTCAGAGTTCAATACACCTTCATATTCCCACCGGTGAAGTAGGCCTTTAAACTGCATATATCTTTCTATGGAGGGAGGTGAGAATCCAGCGGCTACATTCACTTATTCTGTTCAGAAAAATCAACAGGAAATCCCTGAGCAACCGGTAATGACCCAAAAACAGACGTGTGTGTGTGTGTGTGTGTGTGTGTGTGTGTGTGTGTGTGTGTGTGTGTGTGTGTGTGTGTGTGTGTGTGTGTGTGTGTGTGTGTGTGTGTGTGTGTGTGTGTGTGTGTGTGTGTGTGTGTGTGTGTGTGTGTGTGTGTGTGTGTGTGTGTGTGCGTGCGTGCGTGTGTGTGTGTGTCTTTTGGTTAGGAAATTATACCTGTCATCTGCCGAGTGCTGAACCCTGAAAGAGGGGGCAGGTTTTCCAGGTTAGCATGCCATCTGTCAGCACAGATTTCTCCTGTTACACACACACACACACACACACACACACACACACACACACACACAGACACACACACACACACACACACACACAGACACACACACACACACACAGACACACACACACACACACACACACACACACACACACACACCACCTGTGAGCGAAAGATTTTATCTGTTTGAATCAGAATATTTGGAAAATACTTACATGTGTCCCTTTGTAGTTTGGTTTATTTGAAGCTATAGTACTGTGTGTGTGTGTGTGTGTGTGTGTGTGTGTGTGTGTGTGTGTGTGTGTGTGTGTGTGTGTGCGTGCGTGCGTGCGTGCGTGCGTGCGTGCGTGTGTGTGTGTGTGTGTTATCTGAAGCTATAGCACTGACGTGATTCCTGTTGTTCTGAGTTTGGACCTTCATGGTTGAAAGCACTTATTGGAAATCGCTTTGGATAAAAGAGTCAGCTAAATATAATGTCATGTAATGTAATGTATCACAACCAAGCCACAACTGACCCAGACAAACATTTATCTATCTATCTATCTATCTATCTGTCTGTCTGTCTGTCTGTCTGTCTGTCTGTCTGTCTGTCTGTCTGTCTGTCTGTCTGTCTGTCTGTCTGTCTGTCTGTCTGTCTGTCTGTCTGTCTGTCTATCAGTTATAATGTAAGATATGAAAACTGTAGACAGAGAAAAAAATAACGAAGCTCCATCTACCCCCCCAAAATCACACACACACACACACACACACACACACACACACACACACACACACACACACACACACACACACACACACACACACACACACACTCACACTCACACTCACACACACTCACACACACACTCTCCCTCCCTCGCTAGTTCAGCTGTCTGGTCAATGGGAGCGGGGCAAGTAGCCAAAGCATGTAGGGCCCAGCCAAGATCCTCCCTCCCCTCACACACACACACACACACACACACACACAGACGGCCTCCTGTTCAGCTGTGCCGCTCTCCGTAGGTTTCCAGCCAGGTCAGATGTTCAACAACACGCAAAACAACATGTTCACTTTTTGTCACCACACACACACACACACACACACACACACACACACACACACACACACACACGTGGATTTTAAACATTGTTCTAGGTCTCATTTAAGCCACTCTACATAGCTAAGTCTAAAGCCTTAAAGACCTACTTCACCTGGTGGGAATATGAAGGTGTCTTGAACTCTGAGATCCTATGTAGTATAAATGTGCAACACATTTTAGAAATCGGTTCATCCTAGCCTGAGAAAAGGCAGAAAGAGTGTTTTATGGTCTCACTGTCTAACCCTACATTTTAACATATGTGACATCACACATGGTAAAATGTATGTGTGTGTTTGTGTATGTGTGTGTGTTTTTATCTCTGTGTGTGTGTGTGTGTTTCTCTTAATTCAAGCATTAAAAGAACACACAAACTTACGAACATTGCACACAGGTGTACACACACTAGCAGCTCGCCCGCGGTACACATACTTTCACACTTAGCACATTGACACACACACACAACCACACACACACACACACACACACACACACACACACACACACACGCACACACACACACACACACACACACGCACACACACATTTATCTAAGGCTCCAACCAGCCATGTAAGAGGGATGTCAGGGCAGATCCGTCTGGCAGAAAGTGCATTTTGATTAAGTAATTCATAAATTTTAATACGACATGTCAGCGGACAAGATGTATCGGCTCGCTGCTCATTCATATTTCAAAGGGTTTTCTACCGCTGAGCAAACA
>CASHTC010000399.1:55757-63257 GCA_949357725.1 Hyperoplus immaculatus
AGATAATGTTGCAGCAGAATTTGAGGGGCGACCAGTGAAATCTTAAACTTGCCTCTTTAGACGGATGAAAACTATTTTCATAAAAGACATGTTGTTCTAATTTCTTTAGAACAGGATCAAGTCGGATAACCATCATCCTGCTACACACACACACACACACACACACACACACACACACACACACACACACACACACACACACACACACACACACACACATCTCGACACAGCCGGCGTTATTGGAGTATTATATGAATTTGTTTGTTTTTCATCCCGGGGCCTTGGCTGTCTCTAACCATGTCTCTCAACCACTAAGATGTGCGTCTTATGGAGCTCCAGGGGGAGGGTTAGGGAGAGGGAAAAGATGCCCAAGAAAGAGGCCCTAAGGCTGGGTAGATCTCTGGACCGTGCACCCTGGGTCATCCAGCTCGGGGGTCGGTTAGATAGTTATATGCCCGATCGGAGGCTGTTGTGAGGGGGATCGCCTCGCTACCGGATAGGGGAGGGGATGGAGGCCGCTGGTGTCTTGAGTAATCAACATTTAGAGAACAGCTGGAAGGAGGGCCAGTGTGTGTGTGTGTGTGTGTGTGTGTGTGTGTGTGTGGGAGGGTGTGTGTGTGTGTGTGTGTGTGTGGCTGTGTGTGTGTGTGTATATGTGTGGGAGGGTGGGTGTGTGTTTGTAGCTGTGTGTGTGTGTGTGTGTGTATAGCTGCGTGCGTGTATATATGTGTGTGTGTGTGTCTGTGTGTGTCTGTGTATAGCTGCGTGCGTGTATATATGTGTGTGTGTGTGTGTGTGTGTGTGTCTGTGTGTGTGTGTATAGCTGCGTGCGTGTATGTGTGTGTGTGTGTGTGTGTGTGTGTGTGTCTGTGTGTGTGTGTGTATAGCTACGTGCGTGTATGTGTGTGTGTGTGTGTGTGTGTGTGTGTGTGTGTGTGTGTATTCCCCACTGGCTCTCCGTGTGCGTCTTAAGGGGGAACTGTCAGTGTGAGAAATTTCAGAATGTGAAGAAAAAATAAGAAAATGTTTGAGACGGACGGCGATATTCAAACTTTTTAAAAAGTCAATGAGAACTTCCCTAAACTAACGGCCCTCTATATCACTATCACGGCTCTGGAAACCATTCAGAGACCAGTCTGGATATTCCTTCAATCTTCATCTCTACATTACTTATTGAAAAATGCTCTTTAATGACAAAAAAATGTATTGTGAATTTGGTAGAAATGTTGTCAGTAGTTTATATTATAAAACCAAAATGTTCATTCTACTCAAACATATGCCTATAGATAGTAAAACTGAGAGACACTGAACATTTGGAGTGGTCTCTTCATTTTTTCCCAGAGCTGTATAGAATAGAACAAAATAAAATGTTGGATGTTGGCAACATTGTTTTTAAAATGGATCTATGTACAGTAAATTATTGTGCTTAAAGGAATACTTCACCCATACGGAACCGGCGTTCTATCATTATAAAATCACTATTATAATATAATGAATGAGGTTTTTCTTCCCTCAGTCTTCCCTTGGCCCAGCTGTCCTGTTAATCCTAACCCTACATTTTTACTAGTGTGATGTCACACATGGGAAAATGTAAGGGTTAGACAGTGAGACCATAAAACACTCTTCCTGCCTTTTCTCAGGCTAGGATGAACCGATTTCTAAAATGTTTTGCACATTTATACTACATAGGATCTCAGAGTTCAATACACCTTCATATTCCCACCGGTGAAGTAGGTCTATTACTTTTTCAAACCTTGTGTTTTGAACTCTGAGATCCTATGTAGTATAAATGTGCAAAACATTTTAGAAATCGGTTCATCCTAGCCTGAGAAAAGGCATAAAGAGTGTTTTATGGTCTCACTGTCTAACCCTTACATTTTCCCTTATGTGACATCACAAATGGTAAAATGTAGGGTTAGGATTAACAGGACAGCTGGGCCAAGGGAAGACTGAGGGAAGAAAAACCTCATTCATTATATTATAATAGTGATTTTATAATGATAGAACGCCGGTTCAATATGAGTGAGGTATTCCTTTAACACAATGTTTTTCGACCAGAATCAGCTGACATGATACTTACAGGTGAAACTCGAAAAGTTAGAATATCGTGCAAAAGTTCATTTATTTCAGTAATTCAACTTAAAAGGTGAAAATAATACATTATATAGACTCATAACATTCAAAGTGAGATATCTCAAGCCTTTATTTGTTATAATTTTGATTATTATGGCTTACAGCTTATGAAAACCCCAAATTCAAAATCTCAGAAAATTTTAATATTACATGAAATCAATAAAAAAGGGATTTTAAATACAGAAATGTCGGCCCTCTATAAAGTATAATCATCCATATGTACTCGGTACTTGGTTTGGGACCCTTTTTGCATGAATTCTTGCCTCAATTCCAATTCATTTTCCATGATATTCTAATAATACGAGTTTCACCTGTGTGTCTTTCCAGATCATCCTCTAGTCCAATCTGCCGTTGGTTGGAAGATGCTTTGAAATTCCTACAGTGGAGAGATATGTCGGAGGTAGTGACGTACACAAGGTAAGAGCGAAGTTTCCCTGCGTCCCAACTACTATTTAGTATGGTAGAAAAAAGATTTAGGACGTCCCGATTCTTGTGGCCAGATTTAGGATGGTTAGAAGTACCCGGATGTCCTACTTCATGCGGCCAAGATTTTTAGTGTTGAAAACTGCATCCTATTTGGGGCGATTCTGACCCACAATCCAGTGCACACCGGAAGTGACGTCACATCGATTTTTATGTGTGTGTGTGTGTGTGTGTGTGTGTGTGTGTGTGTGTGTGTGTGTGTGTGTGTGTGTGTGTGTATGAAAAGAATGCAATGTTTCACTTAGTTTCTGTGCGATACAAGTAACACACACACACACACACACACACACACACACACACACACACAGACAAACACACACACAGACACACACAAACACACACAGACACACACACACACACACACAGTCATAATTTACATACACATTGGATCAGCATTCAGCTCCTGTATCTCTTAATATTTGCTCACTGTGCGTTTGCACGACCTGTCTGAAGTGATATCTGACGGCCTTGTTTAATTAGGGTGTGTGTGTGTGTGTGTGTGTGTGTGTGTGTCTGTGTGTGTTTGCGTATGTCTCTTTCTGCGTGTGTGTGTGTGTCGTAGCCCTTGTGTGTGTGCGTGCGTGCGTGTGTGTGTGTGTGTGCGTGCGTTTGTGTGTGTGTGTGGCGTGTGTGTGTGTGTGTGGGGCGTGCGTTTGCGTTTGTGAGTGTGTCTGTGTGTGTGTGTGTGTGTGTGTGTGTGTGTGTGTGTGTGTGTGTGTGCGTGCGTGTGTGTTACTTTTATACATATTCATCTGCTGCAGATTTCATCCCGATTGATGTTGTAATTGATTCAGACGGTTTTATAATTTCTCGCAAAAACAGACGAAGAATTTCAATCACTTCCGTACAAGAAATGTTCTACTTTTTAGTGTGTGTGTGTGTGTGTGTGTGTGTGTGTGTGTGTGTGTGTGTGTGTGTGTGTGTGTGTGTGTGTGTGTGTGTGTCTGTGTGTGTGTGTGTGATTTGTTCATTCTATTTGACCAAATTCAAGCTAAATACTTAAAGGTGTAGTCAGTGATTCTGGAGAACGCTTGTTGTCAAAATCACTTTTTTGTCAAAATCAGTGAATATCTTGGGGACGCCCTTAGCTCAGTTGGTAGGGCGCCCCCTCACCCCCCCCCCCCCCCCCCCCCCATGGGCCTCGGCCAGCAGTGGACCCGGGTTTGATTCCAGCCCGCGGTCGTTCTCTGCATGTCACTCCCCTCTCTGCCCCATTTCAACTCTGTCTCTACACTATCAATAAAGCATAAAAATGCCAAAAAAAAAATATCTTAAAAAAATCAGTGAATATCTCCTCATGATCCGCTACCTGTCTGTACTGTGTGTGCGCTGAAAATTAATCCAGTGTTAATACACAGCCTAGGCTCTGTAAACTGGGATGTACAGTAAACAAAGGTTGCCCACTGTAGCTAGCAACATGCCCGTTTACAGAGCCTAGGCTGAGTATTAACACTGGGGATTTTTCTCAGCGCACACACAGTACAGACAGGTAGCGGATCATGAGGAGATATTCACTGATTTTGACAAAAAACTGATTTCAGTTGCTGTGATTTTTCAAGCTGCTCTGTTGTAGTTCTACCCTCCACACCAGTAAATTACACATTTAGGATTTATTAAGACACACACTCACACACTCACTCACTCACTCACTCACTCACTCACTCACTCACTCACTACTCACTCACTCACTCACTCACTCACTCACTCACTCACTCACTCACTCACTCACTCACACACTCACTCACTCACTCACACCCCCCCACACACACACACACACTCACACTCACTCACAACCACCCCCCCCACACACACACACACACACACACAGTCACTCACTCACTCTCCCACACCCTCACCCCCCTCACACACACTCCCCCCACCCCTCTCCCCCCCCCCCCCCCCCGCACACACACACACATTTAGGCAGCATTAAGACAAGAGCACAGTCTTCAAATGCACAGTGAATCTAGTGTAAGCGTCCTCTGAGATTGCTATCCTCATTACTGTGTAGCCCGCGGCCGTTCTCTCTCTGCGTCCCATTCTGTGTGTCTGAAGCCCGAATGTCACCGCACTTTGTTCAAAGCTGCCGCGACCATGATCTGGGCTCCCAGCAGGTGTGTGTGTGTGTGTGTGTGTGTGTGTGTGTGTGTGTGTGTGTGTGTGTGTGTGTGTGGGGAGGGGGGGGGTGTCAGTGTGTGTGTGTGTGTGTGTGTGTGTGGGGGGGGGTGTCAGTGTGTGTGTGTGTGTGTGTGTGTGGGGAGGGGGGGGGGTGTGTGTCTGTGTCTTCCTCTGTGTGTGAGTGTGTCTTCCTCTGTGTGTGTGTGTGTGTGTGTGTGTGTGTGTTTGTTGAATTATTAAAGCGCAGGCCACATGTATCCAGTGAATTTCAGCGTCAGATTAAAAGACCAAGAAGGGCTTTTTGACATGGCGCATATTTTTCTTCTCGCTTGCTACAACTATGCCCCCTTTCTTGTTGCACACACACACTCACACACACACACACACACACACACACACACACACACACACACACACACACACACACACACACACACAGCTCCTTCTTGTATTATTCATCACCGTTCTCAATTTATTTATTCCTTTTTGGAAATATTAAAGGACCATTTGTTCCCTTTCTAGTGTTGTGATAATCGCGATGGGTTTTGATTTCCTGTCATCAAAGCGAGGTCGTGTGTGCGTGTGTGTGTCTGCGTCTGTTCCTGTGTGTGTGTGTGTGTGTGTGTGTGTGTGTGTGTCTCTCTCTTAGCCCCCCCGGTCGGCCCCCAATCCTAACCATGAAAACGCCCCACGTGTTTTGATAAATAAATCATGTGGCGGACACTAAGTTAAAACCCTTATACAATGGCTTCCAAGCAGCCGTGATGTCTGTGTGTGTGTGTGTGTGTGTGTGTGTGTGTCTGTTCCTGTGTGTGTGTGTCTGTGTCTGCGTCTGTTCCTGTGTGTGTGTGTGTCTGTTCCTGTGTGTGTGTGTGCGTCTGTTCCTGTGTGTGTGTGTGTGTGTGTCTGCGTCTGTTCCTGTGTGTGTGTGTGTGTGTGTGTCTGCGTCTGTTCCTGTGTGTGTGTGTGTGTGTGTGTGTCTGCGTCTGTTCCTGTGTGTGTGTGTGTGCGTCTGTTCCTGTGTGTGTGTGTGTGTCTGTTCCTGTGTGTGTGTGCGTCTGTTCCTGTGTGTGTGTGTGTATGTGTCTGTTCCTGTGTGTCTGTTCCTGTGTGTGTGTGTGTTCCTGTGTCTGTGTCTGCGTCTGTTCCTGTTTGTGTGTGTGTCTGCGTCTGTTCCTGTGTGTGTGTGTGTCTGTTCCTGTGTGTGTGTGTGTGCGTCTGTTCCTGTGTGTGTGTGTGTCTGTTCCTGTGTGTGTGTGTGTCTGTTCCTGTGTGTGTGTGTGTGCGTCTGTTCCTGTGTGTGTGTGCGTCTGTTCCTGTGTGTGTGTGTGTCTGTTCCTGTGTGTGTGTGTGTGCGTCTGTTCCTGTGTGTGTGTGTGCGTCTGTTCCTGTGTGTGTGTGTGTCTGTTCCTGTGTGTGTGTGTGTGTGTCTGTTCCTGTGTGTGTGTGCGTCTGTTCCTGTGTGTGTGTGTGTGTCTGTTCCTGTGTGTGTGTCTGTTCCTGTGTGTGTGTCTGTTCCTGTGTGTGTGTCTGTTCCTGTGTGTGTGTGTGTCTGTTCCTGTGTGTGTGTCTGTTCCTGTGTGTGTGTCTGCGTCTGTTCCTGTGTGTCTGTTCCTGTGTGTGTGTCTGTTCCTGTGTGTGTGTGTGCGTCTGTTCCTGTGTGTGTGTGTGCGTCTGTTCCTGTGTGTGTGTGTGCGTCTGTTCCTGTGTGTGTGTGTGTGTCTGTTCCTGTGTGTGTGTGTGTTCCTGTGTGTGTGTGTGTCTGTTCCTGTGTGTGTGTGTGTGTCTGTTCCTGTGTGTGTGTGTGTGCGTCTGTTCCTGTGTGTGTGTGTGTGTGCGTCTGTTCCTGTGTGTGTGTGTGCGTCTGTTCCTGTGTGTGTGTGTGCGTCTGTTCCTGTGTGTGTGTGTGTGTGTCTGTTCCTGTGTGTGTGTGTGCGTCTGTTCCTGTGTGTGTGTGTGTGTCTGTTCCTGTGTGTGTGTGTGTGTCTGTTCCTGTGTGTGTGTGTGTGTGTCTGTTCCTGTGTGTGTGTGTGCGTCTGTTCCTGTGTGTGTGTGTGCGTCTGTTCCTGTGTGTGTGTGTGTGTGTCTGTTCCTGTGTGTGTGTGTGCGTCTGTTCCTGTGTGTGTGTGTGTGTGCGTCTGTTCCTGTGTGTGTGTGTGTGTGTCTGTTCCTGTGTGTGTGTGTGCGTCTGTTCCTGTGTGTGTGTGTGCGTCTGTTCCTGTGTGTGTGTGTGTGTGTCTGTTCCTGTGTGTGTGTGTGCGTCTGTTCCTGTGTGTGTGTGTGTGTCTGTTCCTGTGTGTGTGTGTGTGTCTGTTCCTGTGTGTGTGTCTGTGCCTGTGTGTGTGTGTGTGTCTGTTCCTGTGTGTGTGTGTGTGTGTCTGTGTCTGTTCCTGTGTGTGTGTGTGTGTCTGTTCCTGTGTGTGTGTGTGTCTGTTCCTGTGTGTGTGTGTGTGTGTGTGTCTGTTCCTGTGTGTGTGTGTGTGTGTCTGTTCCTGTGTGTGTGTGTGCGTCTGTTCCTGTGTGTGTGTGTGTGTCTGTTCCTGTGTGTGTGTGTGTGTGTCTGTTCCTGTGTGTGTGTCTGTGCCTGTGTGTGTGTGTGTGTCTGTTCCTGTGTGTGTGTGTGTGTGTCTGTGTCTGTTCCTGTGTGTGTGTGTGTGTCTGTTCCTGTGTGTGTGTGTGTCTGTTCCTGTGTGTGTGTGTGTGTGTCTGTTCCTGTGTGTGTGTGTGTGTCTGTTCCTGTGTGTGTGTGTGTGTGTGTGTCTGTTC
>CASHTC010000399.1:70757-73257 GCA_949357725.1 Hyperoplus immaculatus
CACACACACACACACACACACACACACACACACACACACACACACACACACACACACAGCTATCACCCCAACCCATGCATACCTCTATGCGTTATTCAGGCCAAATTAAAATGCCACAGTCACAACAGCTGAAAATGTCCGTCACACAGTCATAACTTTTTCCGGGGGTTTTTTTTTTCCATAGTTTTCTCTGACAGTGCAGCTGCCTTAAATGAGGGGGATTAAGTTTACTCCCCCCTCCCTGTGTGTGTGTGTGTGTGTGTGTGTGTGTGTGTGTGTGTGTGTGTGTGTGTGTGTGTGTGTGTGTGTGTGTGTGTGTGTGTGTGTGTGTGTGTGTGTGTGTGTGTGTGTGTGTGTGTGTGTGTGTGTGTGTGTGTGTGTGTGTGTGTGTGTGTAACTCCCCCGCTTAGAGGAAAGAACAGTTTTGACTTTTTAGGATTAGGGCACCGGCCATAGACACACAAAGAGCATTCAAGCAAAAGGAATCAGGTTTTTTAAACAGTAAGGCTTGTGTGTGTGTGTGTGTGTGTGTGTGTGTGTGTGTGTGTGTGTGTGTGTGTGTGTGTGTGTGTGTGACGTATGTATGGATGGGAAGAGAGAGAGCGTAGGCAGCAGTGCAGTGTAGGGACCCACACGCAAGAGGTTCTTCCTACAAAATACATTGACAAGTTCAAAGCATGCAAACGTGTGTGTGTGTGTGTGTGTGTGTGTGTGTGTGTGTGTGTGTGTGTGTGTCAGGGCTAAGACGGGGAACAATGGCGGACACGCAAGACGAGCACAAATCTTCTGTCATAACCTGAATACCTAAGAAATATTCCTTTTGTCTAGAGCCAGGCGATAATAACACATACACACACACACACACACACACATACACACACACACACACACACACCAAGCACCAAAATAATATATATGGACAGGTGGTGAAATAGTGAGAAAAACCTGGTTCAGACTCACTCTATCTCCTACGCTCAATATGGCATTATAACTGTGTGTGTGTGTGTGTGTGTGTGTGTGAGACAAGCAGCTACAGGGAAGATACTGTATGTCTACAAACTTTGTTTTACATATTCTGGGAATGTTTTTTGCAATAATTGTCTACTGTCTACTGTCTCTTACTTAGGTAACCCACATATACAAGGTTCCCCCCAACTGTATTAATGCGTTAAAGGGACACTGTGTAACATTTTAAGTAATTTATTAGCTAAAATCAATATCCTCATTCATAAATATGTCCTCATTGGTGTAAAATCACCTCTGCCAATAATCTGAATTATCCTCCTGAGCGGAGAATTACAAATATTAATGTTACATTTTGTACATTGAGCGGGCAAGTCTTATGGAGGAATCCATGTTGGTTGGAATGTCATCAGGTGCATTGTTTAAAATGTAGAATTGTCCTTGTCCTTGAAGGCCACTGTAGCTTCTGTTATTATTCTAAAGGGTTGGGGTTACCCAGGGAGCGTTGCATTCTAGAACTTTGTAGAACTTTCTTGATGATGTCACATTACACACTGCAGCTTTTAAGGAGTTTTTCGTTTCGTCGGTTGGTTCCAGTGGCGAACATTCCGACTGCCACGAACCTTCCATTTCTGCCGCAAACATTCCGGAATGTTGGTAACGGCTCTCGGAATGTTGCCACTAGGAGGGGAAAAACGCCTTAACGAAGCATATTTGGGACTTTTTGAATAGATTTTCGACTAATTTTCGCCCTAACTGTATTAATGCTTCGTTAAGGAGTTACACACACACACACACACACACACACACACACACACACACACACACACACACACAGACACACACACACACACACACACACACACACACACACACAAACTTGGGCCGTTTATAATATTTTCAACCTGGATAATTAATTGCCCTTGATCTATCCTCTCCTGTCGTATTCTTTCAGTAGCTTTAGGGAGATGGAAACTACAGCCTAGCTCACGTCAAAAACCATGACGTGTGTGTGTGTGTGTGTGTGTGTGTGTGTGTGTGTCTCTCTGTGTGTTTGTGTGTGTGTGTGTCTCTGTGTGTGTGTGTGTGTGTCTCTGTGTGTTTGTGTGTGTGTGTGTATGTGTGTATGCCTGTCAAAACCACAACTTTGTGTGTGTGTGTCTCTCTGTGAGTGTGTGTGTATGCGTCTGTTCCTGTGTGTGTGTGTGTCTGAGTCTGTGTGTGTGTGTGTGTGTGTGTGTCTGAGTCTGTGTGTGTGTGTGTGTGTGTGTGTGTGTGTGTGTGTTTGTACCATGACACCAGTGCAAACACACAGTGACTGATGCCATTTTGGGTCGAGTGCAGTCGGCCCCGCGGACAAGTTTAATCGCAAAGACAGGTGACATATCTGGGCAAAGCAGGAGATGACGGCTGTGTGTGTGTGTGTGTGTGTGTGTGTGTGTGTGTGTGTGTGTGTGTGTGTGTGTGTGTGCGCGTGTGTGTGTGTGTGTGTGTGTGTGTGTGTGTGTGTGTGTGTGTGTGTGTGTGTGCGCCTGTG
>CASHTC010000401.1:15000-17500 GCA_949357725.1 Hyperoplus immaculatus
CGTGGTGATTTTCCATGCCATAGTCCTTTATGTTGATGTTTAATTATCCAGTGTGTTAGTGTGGTAGAATAAGCCCATTGTTACACTCCACAATAGACACAATGCAACTGATTACCAGAGTTGTCAAATGCCTTGTCTGTTTAATTAGGAACATTGTTACATTTTGACATAAAGCACACTTACCACAATAGCTATACAAAGTAAAAAGCACATTTGTTTTGTTTTCGCCTATATTTTCAACTAGGTTTGCAGGAGTACAACAACATATTATATAGCGTATGGCAATGACATAACAAATTCAATAGATATACCAATCAGTAAATGCGTAGACAAAGTTATGATTAGGATGGCCTAGAGGAAAAGGTGGCCGACTAGATACCACAAGGTCGCTGGTTCGATCCCCGGCACAGGACGAGACAAGAGTGTGTTTGTAGTATAGTTGTGGCTGCTATAACCATCCCTACCATTGTGTCCTTGAGCAAGACACTTAACCAGGGGGTTGCTGTATATGGCTGACCCTGCGCTCTGACCCCCTCCGATAGATAGACAGACAGACAGAGCACAAAGTGGATGCCACTTAACCAGTCAAGAATAGTCTAAAACATTTCAACCTCGTTATGTTGCATTTGCAAAGTGATATATTACTAAATCACTTCAGATTGTTTCCATTCTGAGTGCCGGTAGTTGCTGATGTCTGTCTGTCTGAGAGCAAGGTGTAGCCTGTCGTAACTCACACACACGCACACACACACACGCACACACGCACTGGTAGTTGTCGATGTCTGTCTGTCTGAGAGCAAAGTGTAGCCGTAGTCGTAACACTATAATCATTTTCCTATATCTCTGTGAAACTGCCGCCACTGCCTTACAATCTAGAGACTGAAACTGTCTGATGGACTATTAAAGTAGATGGTAATGTCTGTATTAGCAATGCCTTGGCTATAGCTAAAGTGCTAGATTTCTTAGGGGAATTAAGTGACCGCAGGGATGGAGAGATAAGGGGAGCAGTGTGTGAATCCCAAAAAAATTAAATAAATATTTTTTAAAAATAAAACAAAAAAATCCACTTGTTACATAATAATAATAATAATAATGGATTGGATTTATATAGCGCTTTATTTCTATGTGACTCAAGGCGCTTACAGGGTTCCGGGTTCCAGGTTCCATTCATTCACACACAGTCATACCGGTGGTGGTAAACTACCATAGTAGCCACAGCTGCCCTGGGGCAGACTGACAGAGGCGAGGCTGCCATTCAGCGCCATCGGCCCCTCCGACCACCACCTCAAACATACAGCAGTCATACACATTCACACGAGGCAAGGTGGGTGAAGTGTCTTGCCCAGGGACACAACGACCATGACACGAGTGACCGGGCTGGGATCGAACCGCCAACCCTAGGATCATTGGCCAACCAGCTTAACCACCTGAGCCACGGTCGCCCCATGTAGCACTTACGTGTGGCACTTTGTAGTTTGGTTTATTTGAAGCTATAGTACTGACGTGATTCTTGTGAGTTTGTACCTTCATGGTTGAATGCACTTAATGGAAGTCGCTTTGGATAAAAGTGTCAGCTAAACACAATGTAATGTAATGCTAGAAAAAAAAAAACAGGCATTTCCTTATGTACTACACACCAGGCCACATCACCATGTTGGCCTTATAGTTTAACATCTGCACTCTTTCAGCCCTGCAGCATCGCTTGAATTAGCATCGCTTGAATTAGCATCGCTTGAATTAGCATCGCTTGAATTAGCATCGCTTGAATTAGCATCGCTTGAATTAGCATTGCTTGATGCCAAATATCAAAATTACTCTTAACATGTATGTGTCTTTCCGTTCGATTTAAAATGTACAAGTGCATTCCATTGCTTTTGTTGCAGTTGTACAGCTTTGAGCTTCATAGATATTCAGGCAAATACCAAGCCTTGAGGTTTAAACATAACTGACTGTGTGTCTAGCTTAGCTTTTGTGGTTGATTGTCTAGGTTTAAAAATAAGGACTCACTGTTTTCATGCTGCCTGTATTCTTGTTCAGGACATGTAGTAGCATCAGGGCTGTGGGTTTGTCACCAGTGGGGTTCCTTATACAACTGGAGTGTCTTAATCTTAGTGTCTTTTCCAAATAACATATGAGGGGCTTTAATATCCCCTAAAAGTTCCCACATTTGCTTGAGTGTTCAGCCCAATATCTCATTAGACTTAACAACTCCATCATAACGTAGCTCTACCTTGCATGAGTTATGAGGGTTTTTTTTTCAGTTTAGTTTATTTCGATGACATAGATAGACAACATTACATAAAATATATAAGGGTCTACAGCAGACCCGGGGCTCGAATCCCGCCTGTCCCTCCAAATATATCTAATAAAGCAACAAAGGCCCAAAAAATAATCTTAAAAAAAAAAATTAAAAAAAAAATTGCTAAAGTAATATATGAGGGGCTTAATTTGCAAAAAAGTTCCCACATTTGCTTGAGTGGTCAGGCCAATATCTCATTAG